>VKOC01014675.1:0-31434 GCA_009364415.1 Spea multiplicata
ACACTCAGGATGAGTAGCTCCGCCGTGTAGGTCTTCCTTGCCGAGAATTCCATAGGCAGCCCGGTAATTATAGTTCTTATTCACCCAGTCACTTGTCAAGACACTGTATAGGGTGAGAAAACAGGTTCTCGTTTATTGAAAAGAACACAGGTATCATACACATCGATCAGTAACCTCAAATCCTGTATATATATATCATACTAGGATTTATGAGGGAGCAACTTTTTTATTTTTTTGAGTAGCAAGCAATCCTGCTCTTCTCATCATCTACTACGTGCTATGTGAAGAATTAAAAAAAAGGGTGGTCGGTGATTGAAAAGTGGTAGGGCCACAGTCTTTGTCATCTGAGGCTCCACTACCACAAGGGGCTATGCAGCCCCTTCATTCACTCCGAGACCTAAGCGTTGGGAGGGCCAGATCTTGTAGGATATCCCCTAGAGGCAACCCACTGACGTCTTCAAGGGACTATCCACCCCCCCACACCAAAAGCGATCAGAGTCTTCGGGGACTCAGTTCGACTGATATTATTTATAATTATCATCTTTTATTTAGCACAGACAGTTTATGCATCGCTTCTTACAAAACATATATTCAAATGGTAAGACAAAACTGGAAATGACAGACTAAGAGGAACAAATACATTAGGTCTTGCTCACAAGTTTACAATCCTGGGGCCTTAACGAAATCCAATCGCGATAAAAGCAGCAAACAAAATGAACAGTATTTAATATGTATTGGTGATCCTTTTTTATTTAAAGCTCTATAAATATTTTGAAAGGGCTAGAGCTATGGTTTCCTGTGCTCAGACGTGTGCGTTATCATTCATAATGGATATGATCAGTATATTAAAGAGGTATCGCAAACAACAGATGTGATCATGTGTCTTCTTCTGTATATTTAATTTAACTAATACTGCCACTATATTATCTTGTTTATTTCTCTTATGGGATTATATTACATGGAATGAATCATTTGGCAACAAACTGCTTGTTTACAATGAAGGGAACATCAGTGGTTTATTTATTATGCACAAAAACACAACCAGATACCAGTGCAGTCTTCCAGCCTCACAAATGGAAGCCAATGGAACCCTCTGTATCCCCATTTAATTCTGTTACATGGATTCTTTGCTTTGAAAACCTCTAACAACGTACAAACAATAAAATACGGTATTTCTCTATGTGCTAAATGTTAAAAATATGATAAGGAAGCAAGTGGAAAACATTAATTTTGGAAATTCATTTTAATGTTTGGTACTTTTTTTGGAAAAAGTGTTTGAGACTGTCATAAGGTGTCGCTGTTGTTGTGGACTATGACTATGGACTCGTGCCTCACAGACATGTATCGCCACATAACTTGTGTCATTCCAATATTGCAGCTTTTTTACATTTGGCGGTAGATTTGTCCTTTGATATGTGAGGTGCGACAATGACATTGATCAATCATAAGCACAGTAAAACCTCCTACACTGTAACTATATGTTCTAACCTATATGTGTTGCATCATATGTTTTCTTTTCATACAAGTTAATGGAAAAAGGCACTTTCAACCCTGCTACTTGGACACCTGTCAACAAATACTTTTTACATACTAGAACTATAGAGTACGATAAATACTAAATAATAGGTTAATCTAAGAACGAACAAGGGCTTCCCCTATCCTATGCAATATCTTACCTTGATTTATTAGATTATGCTTCTTAGTCTCCGGTCCTCCAGAAATTTCAACTGATAGGTTAACTCACCTCCTACCACTGCCTCACCTTTCTGAACCACAATCCTGCTGTTGTGTGTCTTCCATCATACCTGTTTACCATTTAGTAAGTCTATACATACAGCTAGTAATATCATTTATTCATACACTGAGATAAAATTGTGCATGGTCCACCTAAAACATTTATTTCACTTGTTGTGTTATTTACCCCTACCTCCTTCTAGATTGTAAACCTAAATCTAACCTTAATGCCCAAAATGTCATGTAATGCACCACTTATGTCCTATTTGCCCATTGCACAGAGCTATTATATATCAAATCATATTTTTATATAAAACTTGTGTTTACAAAAATACTTTAAATATTCCCTTTTTTAATTTTATTGCTCTGAGACTTGGCACTATTCTGAATATTCCATTAAGAAATGAAATAAAAGAAACATCTATTTGTGTTCTTAATATTGTTCCAGATTAAAAAGATGTGCAGTGAACCATGAGACCCTAATCTAAATCTGACTTCAAACCAGCAGGGGGGAACAGGCTTGTGTATGGATTTTTTTTGGACTGTTTGTACAATTGCAGAATTGCTGAAAACAAAATGTGGATGTCTGACAATTGTATTTTCTTACTTTTGAAAAGATAGAAGATGTTGATATGTGATACACTTTTTTTGTATATTTTTATTTTTGGATTTCACACTCAGTTGGTAATTTACAACGGAAGGAAAATTTTGGCACATTGGTGTATTGGTTGCATTATTATAGCAATCAATACAAGGGTTGAATCAGTAAGTCTGATATATTTGCAATATTGTATTATAATATATAATATATTATTTTGGATGCTAAATTGCTCTTTTAACTCCCATTGTGTAATGCAGGTCAATAGTAGACAATTAAAAGCATCTCAATGCACAAGCGTCATACACTTTTTTTTTTTTTTGCAGAGGTTTATATGTCTTTTATACATTACAGTCATACTTTCTGAGCTATAGACGTAAGATGTAAATCACCCATATTGTAAAAGGTTTTAACACTCCAGTTGGCTCTTTGCAGCATTTCAGTGCTGGAAATCTGTTCATTCAGGAAAAGAAAATATATATTTTCAGAAATGTAATATTTGAAAGCATTGTGACGAAGAAAACAGTTGCATTTGTCAACTTACGTAATTAAAAATAGACTTTACATAAATGTGTCTTTGTTGTCTATAAATTCAAGCCATTGCTGTCAGGCATATTTCAATATATGTCATTTTTAATCTCAAATTTTAATACAATATTTTATAACTTTAATGTTACATAACAATATTCTCTTAAACCTAAAAGAATTTGGGTTTTTATATGCATCTGTTTTTTTTTTCTGGAATTTGGGAAGCATAGCCAAAAGTGGACATGGAAGACATGCACTTCATAACTATAAGGAAAGATTCATAATATTAGCCCTAATTATTTATGAATGCTTCTGTGACTAATGTTGCAAATTAAGTCAAACAACTTACTGGCATTTTGGTATATTTTTATTTTCAAACTAGCAATATAAAAAGGCAATTTCCCACAATAAAAGACAAGGTGTTTGCAGGATCGCAATAAGCCAACATTTTAATTTGCACATAGGTGTTCTTAATAATGTTGTTATAGAGATTAAATAGAGCAGGAAGACCAGGGGTCTCTGCCGGACAAGTTGCTGCATTAGGATTTTGAAAGTCTGTACGAGCGACTCTATAGGCCGCCCGTACAGACTTTTAAAATCCTAGTGCCGTAACTTGGCCGGGAGAGGCCACTGGTCTCCCTGCTCAGTTAAATGTCCATACAAGCGACTTTATTGGTCGTTCGTACGGACTTATAACTGTTGCAGCAGGGAGACCAGTGGTCAGGTTGCACCTTAAGGAGTTAAGGGGCCGTGTGAGTGAGCCTACTGGTCGTGTGCACGGCCCTTTAACCTAGGGATTTGGAGGGGAAATCAGTAGGTTCGCTGTTAGGAGTTAAAAAGGCCGTGTGAGTGAGCCTATAGGTCCCTGCAGGCGACCAATAGGCTCACTTGCACTGCCCTGTAACCCCTGATGGCGAACCTATGGATTTTTGCTTCCCCTGCAATGCTGCGTAGATAAGGTAGGCTAGATGGAGAAGGGACCGGGGAGATTAGTAGACGAAGACGATCACGAAGATCACTTCTCTACAAACAACCACTAACTAAGCACTCACTAAACACAAACACACACTAATACACACTCACACCAAAACATACTCACTTCATTACACCTCACACCTTTACCTTGCCTGGAACCTTTCTGCTTACATACTGAGCGAGCGGTTGCACTGCTACTAGTAAGTAGTTGTGAATTTATTGTGAACCCATTGCGCTTCCACAATTACCCCCCCTGCCACCAGGGCCCTGCCTACTCACCACTCACATTCTCTCATTAAATTCCCTCTAGGGCTAACCCTTCCCACATCTGAAGCCAGTGCCCCTAGAAAGTAGAGCTCTGTGTGGGTCAATAAAACCAGAGCTCCAAATGTTCACAATATTACACAAGAAACCCACAAACTTAAAAACTTTCTAGCAACTTTTGAACTTCCTTTGTGTCTTCTTCTTTGAATTAGTAGTGTTTAAATGTAGTGTAATTTTAGAACTGCTAACATTTTCTCTCTCTTTTTTTTAACTTGTAACAAGGAAAAAAAAAAGAACAGCTGGATCTGATGTCACCTTAAAAAAATCTATAGTTCATGCAGGCTCTCAGAATTTAAAAATAACACAAACACAATATTCCTGTCTAAAGGGCTTTAAAATAAAGAAGCAGAAACATTTGGTTCTAATCAAATCTGGCATTTTCTCAGACACTGTTTCAACGTCTAACTGCCTGCATGAGAACAAAATAAAACGGTTTAGCACCCTCTTAAATAAGCACCATTATTGGCCACAAGATGGCATTGTATACGCTATACTTTCCAGAACAAACGATTGAAAATTATATTTGATGATACATTCAAAATAAAATCTAACTTGACTATGACATGAAATATTTTGAGGACAGCCAATTTTACTCAACTAGGGACTATTGACTTACGTGCCAGATAACTGTGAAATATATTGAAATCAATATTGAGACACTGGATTCACCAATAAGAATACAAAAAAAGGAATACAAACCTTATGTTATTATTATATTTTATTTTTATAGCATAAACAATTTACGCAGCGCTTCTTACAATACAAATATTCCAGGGGTATGACAAGACGAGAATTGACTAATACAAACCGATACATTAGGTGGATAGAGCCCTGCTCGCAAGCAATATATGTTTAAAAAAAATTACAAAAGAAAAAATTACTATAGTAACCTCACATGGCTGAAATATACCAAACATATGACTAAAATATACAGCAGTTCAGGTAAAGGGTGGGGGAGGGTGTATTAACGAGTATGCATGATTGAGGGAATAAATGAGGATGAGTATATGAATGAGTGAATGAATGAATATGTGTGTGATAGCATGAATGTGTAAGTGGGGGGACATAGCACAGGGAGGCTGTAAGTGATGTGCAGACTCCATCTTGCAGGGCAGCATTTTATCTGTGCTGGCACAGAATTTGGTTTCGGTCCAGAATTTTCATTTGGGTGCATCCCTACTAGATATGTAGGTAAAGCATAAAGAAGACCATTGATTTGATGTAATAATAATTTCTGCTTATGTAAGTTTGTAAAAATGTTTCAATGGTACTAGTAAATTAGTAGAATAGCCAAGTCAGATTAAAAGGTAAATTAGATGCATAAATTACAGTGCAGAATATGGTAATGAAGGTTAGCATTGACAAAACCCTGTATTTTTCTCATTTTGTCCCAATTAAAATATTTTGGAGGTTGCTATTGTTCTCAGTAGCCTTGTGCATTCAGATTCGTACAAAGCAAAACACTCCACATTCACTCACACTCTCTTTCACTCTCACCCTATCTAAATGTTTACCTGTCTTCTCTGCCGACCACTTCTGCTTCCACATCTTCTATCTTCTTCCTTCAATCCTCAATCTTCTTTCTGCGACAGCATTGCTGTGGACGTAACCCAAAATGGTGGTGCTTCAGCGATGTCTTTCCTGATTCTCCAATCCAGGGAGAGGACATGACTGAGGGCAATATAGCGGTGCTGCTGGGATGTAAGTACTCCAATTGGAGGATAAGGAGAGGGTGTCACCGCAAGTATCGTCATATTGCCCGACTTTTTGGCCAAACCGAAAAGGGCAGTGAACGAAAACCATTGGCCGAAAACAAATGGGCCAGAAACAAAACAAGAAATGAGTCCGAATTGTTTTTGGCCCATTTGTACATGTCTGGTTCTCTGTCGTTATATTTTGGGTGAATTTCCCTGCTCAAACATCACACAGAGCTAATTCTTTATGGCAATGCTAAAAAAGTCTGTTCCACTATAGACTTCCGATAGCCAGAGTCTCAGGCTGGGTGATTAAGACTGAGCAATCCTATTGTTTACCACAGACAGTATGGTAATGAGTCATGGTGTTGGCCAATAGATTGGGGTAAAATAACAGAGCTAGAGTACAAACAAATGGCTTAAACGCAGCTGTCTAAAAACACTTGATTATGCAAAACAGGAACAGTTTAAATAAAACAGCAGAATACAAAAATGTATTCCTCATAAGAATGATAAAAAATCCCTTGCAATTGCAAAAAAAACAAAGTTATCATAAACTTCTATAAAATGTGACATTCCTACTGTAATAACTTCTCAATCCATTAAAAACATCAATAAACTTCAAACACTACAGATGAGCAGTAAAGATTTGAAACGTTGAAAAATATTTTCAAAGTATTCTTATTTCATGAAAGATCAAGGCAATCTCTTAAACCTTTTCCTCTGTGCTGCTCGTGAAGTTAACTTCAATTTGCTTTGGAATACAGACGTTATTAATGATACAAAAACATATCTTTGTAGTTACACTTGGCAGCAATACCCTGTCATGCTGGATTCCATTTGTAATCCAAGCTGATTTTTTTTCTATATTAAAGAGGGAACTGCCTTCTTTATAGCTTTTAGTATAAGTAAATTCATCAAAACTGCTTATAGCTTGTGTTTTTTTATTTTTTTGACTTGTATACATGTTTTGCTGCAGATCTGGAAATCAGGACGTTAAGATGGCTGTTGTACACATCAGATGTGCCACTCCTCACTTTAATATGTAAACAACTTTACATATATTTATTTAATGTGCTATAGAGTTTTAGAAAATTGATCTGCTTTAAATAATGCTAATGTTACTTAATTTTTGCTGTCATGGAAAAAACTTTCCTGGAGACCAGCTAGGTAGCGGCACAAATGTCCTCCATATTGTTTAATGCAGGCCTGGACAGGCCAATCGGTACACCAGGCAAATGCCCAGTAGGCTGGAGGCTGATAGGGCTGCATACTTATGGATTCTGCTGCTCCAGAGGCAGATTAGGCCCTGCAGTGTTTAGCTGCTGGCTGGATATGCGTGACTGTATACTGAGAGAATATAAAAATGTGGCCATACATTTCCAGTCACCAGCCACATATGTCATTTAGCAGCCCCTGGCCTTAATGTGTCAAGTCCTCTTAGTCATCCCCAGTCTGGACCTAATTTATTGTACTCGTTTTATATCTGTATGAAGCAAATTATTTACTAAAACTATTTCTATTTTAATAGTTATGTATTGTCTCCATGATATGCTTTGATGTTTGAAAATGATTACAATTATTACTTCATAATTCTTCTGAATTGTAAAATAAACTGTGAATTCCTTTTCCGAGAGAGAGATAGCCCCACCTATTAGAGATGGCAGAAACAAATGAAAGGGTTAACTTGCCACTTCCTCCTCAGTGTAACTAAACAGACATGCTGAGAAAATGCAACAAAAACAACCTTGATTGTGAGGGACAAAAATGTGGCACAGAGGAAATGGACAAGGATAAGGAATTCCCAGTTTCCTTGCCATTCCTGGTGGCACAGGAAGAGGTAGCAAGAAAAAAAGAGGGGTTACATGCAGCATGAAGAACACTGCTGCTAAAAATAGTGAGTCCTTGGAAGAACAGAGGAAAAGTCTGCAGTGATTGGTGAAGATGTGGGGACTCTTTCACGTCGGAAGCTTTGCAGATCAGACTCAGGTGAACACAGGAGGCTTCTGCCCAGGACATAGTAACTGATCGGGTGGAGTGTGCCTTCAGACCAAAGGTAGGTTGAACCTTGACAGCAGAGTAGGCTATAAGGACTGGGAACAAGACAAACTGATGGAAAGACTACTCTTGAGTCTCTCTTGTTTGTAATTCTGGGGGTCTGGATTAAAAAAACAGAAGTATGATCTCCTCAAATGAATGAAAGTCTGTAACCTCCTTCGGGAGAAATTCCAGGGACAGTCTGTCAGCAAAAAAAACAGGGAAAAGCTCTTTGGAAGGAGCTTAAGCTCACAGACCCTTTTGGCTTAAGTAAGGGCAAAAAGGCGGACAACCTTATAGGTGAGCAGCTTAAGAGAGGTTTCTTCAAGAGGATCAAAGGGTTCACCCGACAGCACCAAATCCAGGTCTAGGAAGGAACAAAGGAAGGAGTATTGTGGACCGGAAAAGTTTTTCACTTCTTGGTGTAGCCAAGGAAAGGACCAAGTTTCTTGGCGACTTCTTCCTCCTTTATATGAAGAATAAGCTCTTCTTACAAGAGGAGCATGAGGGATGCTTGCATTAGAGGTAGCTTTTCTAGGTAAAACCTCTTGGAAATTATTGACATCTTGGATGGAGCACACAGTCAGCATCAGGCCTAATTTGCCAAGGAGAATAGGAGTTTTATGCAAGAAGGCTGTACTTTGCACTGAACACTAGCTAGATGGCTGTGGTGCTCTACTAGTAGCTGAGCGGGCAAACAGGTGGATACTCAAATCCAGGAGCAGACTGACAAAACCCTAGTACTAGGAGGTAAGTAGAAACTCACAGACCATGAGATCTTAAGAACTGGACATGATAGCAGAAACCACAAACAGTAGTAACTCTGGTAGTGGAAGAACAGGTGCTGGCTGGCCACAGGAATTCCAGAACCAGCAGCAGGAAGCTACGCAGCAAGCAATAGTTCTGGTAGCACAGCACATGGGGTCCAGCAAACTGCAAGTTAATAATGACAAAGCCACAAGGGGGAAACCACAACTGAAGACTAATCATGAGTCAAACCTGGGATACAGGGATACAGGGTTGGGCAGCAAACAGGTCCAGGGGTGAGGTGAGGACAGGAACAGACTAGGAAGGGCGAACAGGGCCAATCCTGGTTCATAGAAAACAATGCATGCCAAGTTGCAGTCAGAGACTCAAAGCAAGAGTGGGTAAGTAGCGGTATTGACAGTCAGAATCTGACACAGGAAATGCAAACAATAGTAGAAAAAAATACACAAGCAGAGGGTATATCGAAGCAACTAAGTCTAAGGAAAGGTCTAACCCATAAATAGAGAAGTAATCGGAAGTGGAGCTGAACGCCACCAAAATTCATGTCAAAGAAACAGGCACAAGCTGAGGATATACCAAAAATAAATTCCTAATCCAAAGGGATAGAGAGGCACCCAGCGGCAACAGTCTCACCAGAGAGCAGGTTTGCTTGTGCCAGAAGTGACGTCGAGCGCAAACCAGAAACCAAAAGCAAACCGCTCTTGGAAGAACCGGGCTAGCCAAGGCACCAATAGCAATGGAGACCTCAAAGCCTGTCCTCTTGCTCTCTGCCAAGCAAGGGAAGCCTGCAGCTGAAAAAGAGGTGAGTGTCTAATGGTACAGAGAGGTTTGCCCAAGGACCTGTGGACCATGGGGAGAACACAGTAGGATAGTTCCCCAATGGCTCAAACTGTGTCTAAGAGCATGAAATAAGTGACTGGGAATGAAAATGAACTTCCCAAGAAGTGGCAGAAACAAACACTGGGAGCAAGGGGAAGGTTAATCTTTTTATTTTTTCCTGCACTACTTGATAGACGATGCTCTATCTGTTCCACTAGGAATAGCAAGAGAAAATCATATAACAAAAGGTATAACTCCAAGAAGAAGAAGAAGAAGAATTGTCATCTCAAGGCTATATGAAATGTTTTCCTTCTGCTGTTTAAACATACTTTAAGATGAAGGATGCTTACTCAAAACTATAGACAAAGCAACTAAAAATGTGTATTTCATCAGTTGGAGGAATGCAAATAATGTTAAAAAGTATATTTACTGTACTTTTGACCTTTATGTATTTGCATTTTGCCCTCAAAGATTTCACTGAAGTATTAACAACATGTGCTGGAATTTCAAGTTAAAGCAGTCAATTGGCAAGCAGAGAGTTCATTCAAATTGTTTTCATTTAACTGCATCACTGATGGAATAACACTATTGTTATTGGGGGGGACCCAAAACCACTGATAATACATTATATTGCAAAGTTTTAACTTTTACATTGCACATGGTCTTTTCTTAGTAAAAATATTACCAACTGTCTGCATACTTTCCTGGGTTCTAAACTAGTAAAAGTGTAATGCATGTGAGATTACCCTTGGTTCATCCTGACAGAACACTATCATTGTGATACCACAGGGTCAGGGGCATAAATAGAAACCACAGGGCAGTGGTGTGAAAATTCCCCCTGCCCCCCCTCATTCAAACATACACTCTGCCATACATATGTAAACACAGCTACACAAATTACACACACTTACTCACTAACAAACACGTACACATGCATTCTAACACATACTCCATTGCACCCCACTTATACATACATGCTCACACAAAAACACCTACACATACATACTCACACAATTACACATCCATGCTCACACACACGGTGCGGTCCAGGTTGGAAGGACACAGGAACAAGGGGTCACAGTAACGCCACTGCACAGGGTGTGCTATGCAACAACCCGTCTTCAACCTTGGTTATCGTGGCTGTCCCATGATTGAGACTGTTGAAAGTTATGATCAATTAAAGAGGAACTGTCACCCTCACATCTTTTCGCTTCTATAAAGCTGTTGGCTAATAGCTACACATTCTTTGGTTCCTCCAGTATGTGGCTGTCAGCTGCATTATCTAAAAATATAACGTGCGGTTGCGCACTAGCCACATCATTTAGCAGCCATTGGCCTTAAAGGGTCAGAGTGTTACTTTGGCCCTGATCCATAGCCTTTATTCTTTTGGTTTTCAATTAGTGCAATACATTGGGGAAAACTTTACCCAGGTAACTAATTACATCACCTTCTCTATACTGCTATTGCTAAAGATGCCAGAAGGTTCTTGGATTATTACAATCTTTTACTACCCTGTTTCCCCGATAGTAAGACACCCCCGATTGTAAGACGTATCGGGAGTTTCAGAGGGGTCAGCTAATATAAGCCGTACCCCGAAAGTAAGACATATGTCTTACTTTCGGGGAAACACGGGTGATTTGCCTCCAGATTCTCTGCAGCTCAGTAGCGTACCTAGCGGGGGGCGGGGGGGGCGGTCCGCACCGGGTGCCGCTCATCACGGAGGTGCCAATTTGCCGGCACCCGGCACCCCTCCAGAGACGGACAGTAATGTCCGCCGCTGGAGGAGCCTGCTCCTCCAGCGGCGGACATTGCTGTCCGTCTCTGGAGGGGTGCCGGGTGCCGGCAAAGACCTCCGATACCGCTCCCATGCGATCGTGCGGATCGCAAGGGAGCGGTATCAGAGGTCTTTAACAGACCTCCGGCTCACTCAAGGGAGCCGGAGGTCTGTTAAAGACCTCCGATACTGCTCCCTTGCGATCCGCACGGCAACAGCTGCTGTGCGCCGGGGTCTGTTGTCAGATCCCGGCGCACAGCACTGAAGCCGCACCCACCGCTGCCCTCTGAACCCGGAAGAAGAGAACACAGATGAACAGAAGAAGAGGAAAAGAAGCTGAAAGAAGAAAGGAAAGGTAGGAAAGCATTAAGTGAGAGTGGATTGGTATGTGTGTGGATTAGTATATATGTGTGGATTAGTATATATGTGTGGTTTGGTATATGTGTGGTTTGGTATATATGTGGTTTGGTATATGTGTGGTTTGGTATGTGTGTGTGGATTTTTTCCCAATATAAGACATACCCCCGAAAGTAAGACATAGTGGGCTATTTAGGGGATAAAAAAGAAAGTAAGACACTGTCTTACTTTCGGGGAAACACGGTATGACTTTCATTTCTTCACTTTTAGGAGAAACAAGTAAAAAAAGGACAACAGTCCAACTCAGTGTCCATAAATCCATCTTACAAAAGCTTCCACAGAAATGGGTACATGGGTAACAAAGGGGCATAGGGGCAGAGCTAAAATCAAGACAATAACTCTTTCAGTTGCTACCATTTATAAAACCTTCTCCTGCATACCTCCATTGATGTTTAGCCTTCTTATTTCTTGAAGGGTCAGCTCTCTTGTTTCAAGCAGGTGTGAAAATGAAACCAATGGAGTATTTCCTATCCCATTGTAACTTTATAAGACCTCTAACTAAATCAATTAAATTGACTGTTTTTCCAGATGAATCCAAATAAATCAAAACTATGTGATCAGAAAACGTCAACATTGAGCTTCCATTACATTATAAAGAACCCCCTTTTCCATGGGATGATGAGTATTTGGCTTGTAGATTAAATCACTTGCAAGTTGGTAGACACACAAACCTTAAATTGAATGTTTTGTTTTTTTTGTAATTCATGTACTCATTTTGTTCTTCTGGTAACATAAAACCCAAGTGAGTAAAAGAAAGTACTAAATTGTCTGGATACAACAGCAGGAGTACTTCACTTTATCCGCCTGGGTGGCATTCACAAACCCAGCTCATTACCAGATGTTTACTTTCGTTTTGCGGAGAGAAATTAGTTCCCACAGAGGCAGTAAAAACCTTTCAAATCTCAGAGTTTACGTTTGTCGCTAAATATTTTGGCAAAATAATGCATTGAACATATTAAAGCATCTGGTTGCAAAACCCCGCAAAAACATAGTTTCATTATCCTGTTAATCTTGTCTCCAGCGCAGTTTGCCATTTTATACTTATTGTTACGACTATTACAGAGACGTAATGTCATACGCTAAAAAGAGAATTCAAGATGAAAATTAATAGGAAGCTGTGTGATTGTTATTGCTCATTTGTAGAGGAATGATGTGACAGTTAAAGTGCTGGTCTTGATTAAATAACCTTAAAGGTTTGTTTCACAGCTCAAACTTGCTTTTTTTGTGTGATTGGGTAAAATGAATGCCTTTCCGAAAAAAAAATTATATCTGATTATTACGGTTTCAAACACCTTGAATTTAAAAGTGGTTATAAATGGACTAGCTGGCTGCACACACATTTTTCTTTTAAACAGAGATCATTAAATAAGTGAATTTGTTTAGGCATCATTACATGAAACAGAGGGTTCCTTTGTGGCATCTAAAGCCTGCGATGGGGGGGGGGGGTGGCTTTATGTAAGAATCTATTAAACCATTCACGGATTGCTAATCAATTGTGCAAATGAAAATGTATAGTCATTCTTTTTGGTGCACTGGCCTTTAGGTGGGACCAAGAAAATCTAACCCCTTAGCACATTTTTTGGTCATAAATTCTCATTAAGGTAGTGTTAGCTCAAAAGAACAACACTGGGCACCAAGTGTTTTACTGATGCCTTACGAACCCATGAGATCAGTATCTACTTCCATGACCGACAATAGTGAAGCGCTATGACCTCTTAAGAAGATGCTCAGAAAATGCTAAAATCCTACTAGCAACTGTCCGTGTTGTATAAAATGTAAAGTCAATAATTAATGGATAGCAAACCTAGCGTAAGGACATCCACATCTGTATTTTTTCTTTTAGCAAACAAAATGTTAGACTACTAAATTACAGATTATGCATCACTTCACAGTTGACTTTAGAATGCACAAGAAAAATCCTATTCTTAATTCCATTCCTAATGTACCAATTAGATTGCTATTGAGTGCTAACGTTTAAATTACAAAGGCCATTTTATGAGAAAGTTTGTCAAACTCATTAAAATGCAACCGCATGACAGATGATACTTGATTTGCCTATGTTAATATGCAAACTGATTATTATTCTTAGCTTTAAAGAGAACGAATATGGCTAACTTTCAGCATTATCGTGAGATGTAGGTGTTCTTAATATTCATAATACATTTTAAACACAATGTTTTCTTCCCTTTTCCATGATATTATTTGTCAGAGCTAAGTACAGGAATAGTGTTTTCCCTTGGTTTAAATATCCTACATTTTGAGCATTCACTTGTAAAGCATAAAAGTAATTTAAGAAACTGCATTTTCTTCCTCATGACACATCAGATTTCCCTACCAGAATATAGGACTCAAAGCCACCATAGTAGGTTTTCCATTACCCTGGGATGAAAGGGGCAGAAATGAATCATTTTCCTGTAGCTGAGGTGGAGTGCTGCATTAGGAACATCACTTACACATCATATACTGAAAGAATTAAAGGGGATTCCCAATTCTTTTCTGTTTCTTACGTGGTGAGTACACTACATTTTAGTTGTCTCTGACATATGGTATCCTGCATCACATGCAACTCTCCCCGCGAGGCAGACACAAGTTGCACCACAGTACTTTTAGTGTCATTCCATTAATGAACTTTTCATTTTGCACCATTATACCGGTATTTGCTATCTAATCAGGTAAAGCAGGAACAAATAATAGGTTAAGCTCCTCTTAAAGAGTCCTTTTTTTTCCTCATTCATTTCATGACTGAGTGCATGGGTATTTGGGAACACAGGTGGGGTCCTTGGTGCTATTCTACTGTGTCCTCTTATGGTCCATAGGTCCTTGGGAAGACCTTCTTGTACCATTAGGCACTTAACCCTTTTTCAGCTGCAGGTTTCCCTTGCTGGGTGACTGCTGAAGGATTTTCACAGAGGACTGCCAGTGGTGCTGTGGCCAGCCTGGTTCTCATGAGAACAGTTTACTTCTCTGATACGCCAGTGAGTGGTGTCTTCTGGTTTTGGGTTGGCGGTGCTTATCACTTACAATCTGTTCTCTAGTGATGCTCTTGCAGCTAGGTGCCTCACTACTCTTCTGGATTAGGAAGTGGGCGTTGTTCCTGTCTCCTTGGCACAAACTTTGGTGGTGTTCAGCTCCTGGCTTAAGGAAGAACTACAGTCCACTTTCAATCACATCAGGAGCCTTTCCAGTCACCAGACTCCAGCTCCTCTCATTTCTCCAGCCTACCCCAACTCCATCCTAAAGAAGATGCCAGCACTTCCTTAGAAGGTGAATTCCTCTCTTATTTTGCTCCCACTACTAGAAAAACAAAGACTGAAGAAAACATTAAGGAAGACTCAATTTCCGTCTCTGTGGAATAGATTGATAAGGAATAAGGGACTCTGGATATATATAGAAAGAAGAAGTGTCCAAGAAATCTGATCCCTTTCCTTGGCTACACCGAGAAGTGCAAGACATTTCTGGTTTCTTACATCTATCATTACTGAGCAGTGGAAATACCCAGAGAAGAGTCTTATTTTCTCTAAAGAATGATGAGCTTTGGGTGACCCCTAGAGTGGATGTGTCCATGGCTGACGCGACTAGGAAGATTTAGGAAGCAGGTTCGTCTAATTTTAAAGATCCCAACACACAGGTGGCAATAGCTTTAAAAACTTGGCTTCAACAGGCCTTAGAAGATCTGGCTTCCATTACAGGGATTGAACAGGCGGCTAGGAACATCTCTGACACCTGCCTGGCTATTGACTTTATTTCTGACATGGGCATCGAATGTATAGTACCGTGCCCACTTTGACCCTCACTGTGGTCTCCAGAAGAGCTCTCTGGCTTAAAACCTGGTCGACCGAAAATGTCTCCAAGAACCATACTTGTCGCATTTCCTTTTCAGGAAAAGACATATTTGGATAAGTCACCGGGCATAAGAACTGGCTTCCCCAAAGTAAAGTTCCTCCAAAGTCAAACTGGCAACTTTTCTGAGGTGAAAAGCAGATGGTATCTTTACAGCCTTCCTAAACAAGCAAGGGGAACAAGGCGGAAGCCTGCCTCATCTGTCAGTAGTTCATGTTCAAGGGTCCGCCAATATTCGAAGAAGACTTCCTCAGCCATCAGTCAGTTCTACCAGGGGAGTGCAAGATTTCTTCGACATTACAGATAGAGAACACCAGAGATAGAACTTATGGCATCACACCTTGTAGTCTCAATGGTCTCACTCAAACCTGGGATTTTTTCCTTTTCTTAAATATTTCCTCATCTGCCTCTGCTCTCTTGTCTGATCAAGAATATAAGGAATGAGAAACCCCAAGTAATCATTGTGGTCTTATTTTAGTCCCAAGAGAGTATAACTTTAAGAACTGGTCCAGCTTGCAGTGGATAGCCCGCTTCACCTACTGGCCAGAACAGATCTTCTCTCACAAGGGCCACTCCTCCAACCAAGCCCAGCCACCTTGACTCCTGGAAAGGGCTTCCTGGCCAGTCAGGGTCACTTGTCCTCTGTGATTAGCATGCTCTTCACCAGTAAAAAGCCTGTCATATCAACCAGGTGCTGCAAGATTTGGAGGGTTTTTTCTCTCACCATTCATCCCTCTGTTCCTCCTATCCTGTTCTTTCAACAAGGCTTCAAATC
The DNA here is from genome assembly GCA_009364415.1 of Spea multiplicata. NCBI lineage: Eukaryota > Metazoa > Chordata > Amphibia > Anura > Pelobatidae > Spea > Spea multiplicata. The sequence continues at coordinate 16,284 of VKOC01014675.1, forward strand.
AGGATTGAAACCTAGTACTAAGCATGTACAGATTTCTGCTCTCAGTGCCATCCTACACTTTTGTCTGGCTGAACATCCCTGGGTCATTAGAAATCCACAAAATCATCTCAAGACTCAGACCGAGGGAGGACCCCTTCCTTTGTTCCTCCCTGGGACTTGTATTTGGCGCTTCAGCAACTGTCGGGTGGACCCTTTAAGCCTCTGGAAGAAACCTCTTCTAAGCTGCTGACATATAAAGTCATCTACCTTGTTGCACTTACTTGAGACCATTGGGTCTTGTGTGCTTCCGGCTCTTTCCATCCAAGAACACTTTTTTTATGCTGACAGAGGGGGTCCTCTGACAGTCCCTGGAATTCCTCCTAGAGGTGTTACAGACTTTCATTCATCTCAGATCCTCGTGGTTTTCTATCCAGACCCTCAGAATTCACATTCACAGAAAACAAGAGATTCCACAACCTGGATCTTAATAGATGCATTTCCATATTGACCAAATCCCCAGTCTTGGTTGTTTCCTCTGCTGCATCAATGAAGGGGGTGAAGGTCTCTAGAGCCTCCATCAGCTGTTGGATTAGACAAGCCATCATTAAAGCCTACAATGCTGCCCAGGTTCAACCTGTATTTCTAATTATACTGGGGAAGAAGGGGGAGGTTAACCTTTTATTTGCCCCTGCCCTACCTGATGTGCCACTAAGTAAATGGACAAGGAGAAGGAATTCCCAGGTAAGAACCAAAGTTTTCAAAATACACAGTGGAATATTATGCACTGGCTAATATGATAAAATATTAAAAACAGGGCAGACCCAAGGTTGTTTACATACAGGATATGATTCCAAACATGATACAGTAACGTATAGTTTTAAACAAATCTTCTAACAAGGATTTCTCATATTTCCAATCCCCAATGGTCCATTAAATCTCAAGCCCTCAAATAATGTGTTCGTTTGTGGTTAATTAACATCCTTTGGGACATGCCAAGTCGACCACATGCCAAAGTTTCTTTTTCCAACATTTTTGTGGTCCTAAAAAAGTATAAAATCCGTCAAAAGCCTTACAATTTTTTTAAAAAAAAAGTGACTAAGGCTAAATACAAAGAATTTCAATTTAGAATGATCTATGACCCCCCAAACAATTTCACTTGCATGTATGTCAAATGATGGAGTTTTTCATTATTGGTAGAATCAGAAGTGGAACTTTGAAAAATGCATAGTTGGTTTACCTTTGTTAATGTAGTGATGTGGTCAACAGATCAGCTGAGAAATGTGACAATACATTTGTCAAAGAATGCTTCCTGCTATTTGGCAGTGCTTTTGGTTTGTTGTTTTTGATTAATGAAGTGAGCTAGTCAATATTGTTGACTGGCATTTATCAAGTCATCATTTCTCACAGGTTTTTAAGAACCCTTAAAACATCATAGCCTAAACAGTATAACTATATCCCAGCTGTTTTGTTAAACAACCAATACCCCACAGCATGATTGGACCCAATGTAACCTACTAGGTTTAGTGAAGGAACTCTGAAAACAAAGAGACTGCTTTGGAGTAAGCACGTTCGTGCGAATTGCGACAAGCGTGATGTCTGATCCTGCAGAAGCCTTTCTTACAGTTGCTGTCCAAGGAAGCGAATAAAGTTTTTTGTTTACTACGTTAATGGTTGCCTTTTTTACCCGGTTCCTTCTGGACAGGCACCCGCTGGTTTGCATGCTCAAGAAACCTGTGCCTTTTTCTCATACAGATATCTATAATCCACTTTCTTGCAATCCTTGCGTAGATCACACGGAACAGGATAAAACATGATTCCAAGGCCGCAAGTCTTGAAAATAAATTTCCGGCTTAGCTGCCGATAGTTTCTGATGATGTCAGGGGCGTTCCCGCGACATTGTGGGAAACACCCCTGTTTAAGGGGGAAATGGGTGGGGAGTGGGCAGTGTCAAGTCCCGGCGACCCAGAGGATTCAGGTGTTACCCGGAGAGTTCCCAGGTATGTCAATGTACTAAGAAGAAAATACATAACTATCAACATACTAATAAAAACAGCACCCGTTACAACCAAACATATCAGTCTTTGTTTTACTATGCAGTAAAAAGGGGAAGTTGCTTTTTTAAAAAATATAAATAAAATACAGAACAGAAATAACTCACATACTTATTACAAATGTTGGATCTTTTAATAAGGCCAGCTACTTCAAAATAGTATACCCTGGCATGTAAAGGTCTTTAGGATTAACCTGATTTTTTTCCATCACTCTAAATATTCAGATTGCGAGGAGAACTCATTATTTAAAGGGAGGGCTGCAAAAAGAATATTTTTTAAGTAAATATTTACTCCACATTTCTCTGCTCTTCAACTCAGTCACCCACTGGTTATCATTAGGCGAGATTAAGAATACACTTGTACATGAGGGACAAAGCTTAGAGATGCATATGTAGAAATAACCAGCACTAGGGAAAAAAAAAAATCAATATAACACAGGGGCCCTTTACTACGGGGAAGTGTGACGAATGAGTCCTTTCCTTCCTTCATCATTTCAAATGCTCTTTATAACAAGGGCCACAAAGGGAAGATGTAACCAACGTAAAAAAACGTCAGCCAAGGTGTCCACAGCGAGAGGTTGCTCTGATACATAGGGAAGAAACAGACTTTTACCCGCCATCCGGGGTCTTAATTAGGATGATGGGTAAAACATGTTAGGCTATTGCTTGTGTTTTGGCATGAGGACCACTCGGTAAGTGACTTCCATGCGGATTTAAACATTTATTCACCTGAGGTTAAATGTAAAGTTTAAAAGTTTCCACACTGGAAATGTTCCTAACCGTGCCCCCAAAGTTGTCCCTGACCTGAATCTCGTAAAAATTGTCAATTTAACTGAAAAAACATGTCTGAGCAAGGAGGCCCCCAAACTTGATTGCGTTACACAACTTCTGTCGGGAGGAATAGGTAAAAATTCCAGCTTAGTATTGTGAAAAGGCTACCCCAAGTGTTTCATTCAAGTTAAGCAATTAAAGGACAATGACACCAAATATTAAAGTGTATGTAAACTTTTGACCCACTGGAACTCTGATACAGTGAATTAAGCAGACAGAATTTGGTCTAATATATTGCATTAAAATTGACCCTGATGTAAACAGAGTAGGCGCCTTCATTGTCAAAAGAAATGCATAGTAACAAGAATTGCGAGGAGCTGTATGTAAACTTTCAGCCTCAACTGTACCTGCTGTCCATTTTTAATGCAGTGGGCAAGAGACCATATTAAATTATGTTCTGTTTGACCCAAATACTAATGCTTTAATTATTTGGGATAATAACCGACAAAACAATTGATCTCAGGTGTGAGAAAAACATCTGAAGACTTCTATATGGTCTGCCCTGTCTTACTATGTTATGTGTGTGCTAATTAAGAAATATAACAAAAGCAGAGGTGTTCACAGATGGGTAACCATCATAGAACCATGTGCTCCAGATGAGGGGTAACTTCCAACATAGTTACATTTATTACTACAAATCAATAATAGCAGAAATTCAGTTTATGAATAATTCACTATTAAAAAATGTAAAGAAATTACATTAACAGGTACAATCAATTGAAAATGATCAAAATTAGGGATATTTATTTTAGTGTTAATGACAGGTGTTTGTAACAAATATACAGTATAGATACAACATGAATTAAGAGGAAGAATCCATAATCCAGTTTACCCAGTTCTATTTTCACTATGGCAATAGTCATAAAATACATGTGAATCCAGGCATTTCATGCGAGTCCAAATGCAGAGAGTAATTTAAGCTCATTTAGATGCATGAATAGAAGCACACATGTAGTCCAACCAAACATCGGAGATCTCGCTTCTCCCTCTATATTTGTATGTAACTGTGGAAATTAATGACGAAATCTAGAAACAATTAATTTGAACATTTTTTTTCTATGTAGCCACTCATTTTGTTTGTTAAACTAAAAATGTATTGTTAAATCATAGTTACATTTTTTTACAATAAATGTCAAACAAAATTGCCAATATTCAACTGTACATTTTTACTCTTGATTAATAAGAAATATTACTGTTGCGGTATTTCTTATAGAAGATTTATAAATTAATTAAATCGGGCAAATACATCTTGTTCTACAGACAGAAAATGACAGATGATTGCTTCAGTCTTACTGTCATGCAGTTAAAGATGAGTCATCTAAAGAAACATCGCAGTCATTAAGGACCACTAATATAAAAGTGATAAATGTATCCAAATGTATTTTCTGATAAAATTCTAAAGCATTTAGAATCAAAAACGATTGAAGGATTTTTGCTGGGAATAGAAACAACTACATACATTCTTGTTAATGGTCTTTCATTTTGTATTCCATTGGGATTTCAGGACAGGTAAGCAAGACTGTTTTGAAAATGGCATTGACCTTGTTAGAAACTTTTTTTTTTTTTAAACTAAAAGATCTTAATACTGTTACTTACCTGCCCCCGGCTCCCACGTTGCCGCCACGGAGGAGAGGGAGACCCCCCTCCAATACGCGGCCACCGGAGCCGCCACGGAGGAGAGGGAGACCCCCCTCCAATACGCGGCCACCGGAGCCGCCACGGAGGAGAGGGAGACCCCCCTCCAATACGCGGCCACTGGAGCCGGCACGGAGGAGAGGGAGACCTCCCTCCAACACGCGGCCACCGGAGCCGGCACGGAGGAGAGGGAGACCTCCCTCCAACGCTCGGACACCGGAGCCGCCACGGAGGAGAGGGAGACCCCCCTCCAACGCACGGACACCGGAGCCGCCACGGAGGAGAGGGAGACCTCCCTCCAACGCTGTGCCGCCTCCGCCGTCATCTGCAGGACTGCCGCGCAGGAGAGGCAGACCTCCTGGAACGCGGCGTCCTGTTTCGGCACTCGTGCGCCCTCTGGTGGTCAACTCCCAAACTGCAGGCTTATATGAAGGGAGATTGCGCCACACTCATCATGGTGGTGATTCCCGGACATTGGAAGTGACGTCATGAGGTTTGGCGGGAGATTTGAACTTCCTCTGCGGTTCCTATTTAAACCTCTTCAGTTCTGTCTGACCTTGCCTTCTGTTGGTTGTCTATGCCTTGTGCTAGTGCCCAGATAGCGTTTCCTGATTCTGTATTCCCGTGTATGATCCTGGCTTGTCTGACTTCGTTGATTTCCTGATTCCTGACCTCGGCTCCGTTTACGTTTATCCTGATTTCCTGAATCCTGACCTCGGCTCCGTTATACGACTATCCTGCTCTCCGGAATCCTGACCTCGGCTTGTTATACCTGTTCTGTCCTGGAGTCCTACCTGACCACGGTGTCTCCTAACTACTTGTACGTGACAGAAACAGAAGGCCATCATGAGACCCGCTTCGGTAGGATCTCAGGGTTCCTGTGAGGCTCGTCTGGACGAGATGGACCATCGTCTGGATCAGTTTGCCCAGGCACTCCAGACTCTCCTACAACGCACAGATCCCGGTCTACAAGTGCATGCTCCTCCAGCTGTAGCTCCTCCGCCGGTACCATCTCCAGCTCCGATGCCGGTGGTTCATGCTTCGATGAATCTTCCACCACCCCAGCGATATGGAGGAGATCCTGCTACTTGCCGTGGATTTCTCAACCAATGCGAGATTCATTTTGAACTGAACTCTTATGCCTTTGTTTCTGATCGGGCAAAGATTGGTTACATAATCTCGCTTCTCACGGACAGGGCCCTGGCATGGGCATCCCCTCTGTGGGAGAGGAGGACCCAGGCGGTTCAATCCTATTCCGAATTTGTGGCTGCACTACGTGCTGTATTCGATGTGCCAGGGAGGAGGTCCACTGCTTCTTCCTCCCTCTTCAACATCCGTCAAGGAGAGCGTACCCTCATGGACTATGCTATTGAATGTCGTACGTTAATGGCTGAAGTGAACTGGACCAGCGAGGCCCTTATCGCTGCTTTTTTGAACGGACTATCAGAGACTTTGAAAGACGAGATTGCTGCTCGTGATCTTCCATCTGACCTAGACTCTGTAATCTCCTATGTGACCCAGATCGACCTTCGTCTTCGAGAACGGCAGGTGCAACGAGACAATCTGAGAGCACGGGAGAGAAGTGTACGTTCCCTCCCGCGTCTGGCTCCTCAGTTTATACCACCACCTACGTCTCCTGTTTCCTGTGAGGAGCCTATGCAGCTGGGAATCACTCGTTTGTCTGAGAGTGAGAAAGCCAGGCGAAGAAAAGAGGGTCTCTGCCTATACTGCGGTCTGACTGGACATTGGGCCCGATCCTGTCCTAAGAAGTCGGGAAACGACCGCACCTAGAGTGGTTTAGAGGACCTGCTTTAGGTGTGCTGGGTCTGTCCTCTGATTCTAGCAGCACTCGGATGACCGTTCCAATTCGGATTTCATGGCCGGGGGGATCCGTTTGCACTGAGGCTTTCTTGGATTCTGGAGCCGCAGAGAACTTCATTGATGCCCATTTTTGCGAACAGCAGTTTATTCCCACCACACCTAAAGACACGCCGGTGAGAATTGAGGCCATTGACGGCAGACCACTTCATCCGCCACAGGTCACCCGAACTACCGTACCAGTGACACTCTCCGTAGGGATGATGCATAAGGAGAATCTACAGTTCCTGGTAATTTGCTCTCCCTCTACTCCTGTTGTTTTGGGGTTTCCTTGGTTACAGAGGCACAACCCTACCATCGATTGGGCTACTGGGGAGATCACGTCCTGGAGTCAAGCTTGCGGGAAGCACTGTGACTCACCCATTCGACTGGCCATGGTGTCTACTGGTTCAGAGATGGCCGCTACGGTTCTTCCAAGCCATTATCGGGAGTTTGCAGATGTATTTGACAAGAAGGAAGCGGAGAAGTTACCCCCTCATAGACCCTACGACTGCCCTATTGATCTCCTTCCGGGCACTATGCCACCCCGAGGTCGAGTCTACCCCCTGTCTGTTCCCGAGACCCAGGCCATGGAGACCTACATCGAGGAGAATCTGAGGCGGGGTTTCATCCGGAGGTCTACGTCCCCGGCTGGAGCGGGGTTTTTCTTCGTCAAGAAGAAGAACGGAGAACTAAGACCCTGCATCGACTACAGAGGCCTGAATAGGATTACAAGGCGGAACTCCTATCCTATCCCCCTCATCTCAGAACTTTTCGACAGATTACGTGGGGCTCAAATCTTTACCAAATTGGATCTCCGTGGGGCATATAATCTGGTCCGTATTCGTGCCGGTCACGAGTGGAGGACAGCCTTCAACACCCGCTCGGGACATTATGAGTACCTGGTCATGCCGTTCGGTCTGTGCAATGCCCCGGCGGTGTTCCAGGAATTTATTAACGACTGTCTACGGGACTTTCTCCAGCAGTTTGTGGTCGTATACCTGGACGATATCCTGATTTACTCAGAGAACTTATCCATTCATCGCGACCAGGTCCGTCAAGTTCTGGGCCGTCTCCGACAGCATGGGCTATATGCCAAGTTGGAGAAATGCGTTTTTGAGACCCGCAAGGTGACTTTCTTGGGGTACGTGATTACTCCTGAGGGTTTCGATATGGACCCATCGAAGGTGCTGGCGATCAAAGATTGGCCACGGCCTACGGGCCTCAAGGCTCTGCAACGTTTCCTCGGATTCGCGAATTACTACAGACGCTTCATCCGGAATTACTCGAGGATTGTCGCCCCTCTAACGGACTTGACAAAAAGAGGGGCCAATGTGTCTGAATGGTCCTCCGAAGCAGTGTCCGCGTTCGCTCTTCTCAAAGAGAAGTTCACGACGGCTCCAGTATTACGGCATCCCAATCCGCTTCTACCATTTGTCCTGGAGGTGGATGCCTCTGAATCTGGAGTGGGAGCGATACTCTCCCAACGAGCTTCATACAGCGGACCACTACACCCTTGCGGCTACTTCTCCAGACACTTCTCTACAGCCGAGAGGAATTACGATATAGGGAATAAAGAACTGTTGGCAGTTATCCTGGCCTTGGAGGAGTGGCGTCACTTGCTGGAGGGGGCCTCGGTACCAACCTTGATTCTGACCGATCACAAGAATCTCCAGTACATGGAGTCGGCTAAGTGTCTCAATCCTCGCCAGGCAAGGTGGGCTCTCTTTCTCTCCCGATTTCCGTTTGTGCTAACGTACCGTCCGGGTTCAAAGAACACTAAAGCGGATGCTCTGTCCCGCATGTTTACACGACCTGAGGAGGAGAGTAGAGAGCCAGAACCCATCATCCCTTCTGCCAAGGTCGTTGCAGCCATTCGATTACGGGGTTATGCTCCTTTGCTGGATCGCATCACTCGTTCTCAAGGCCAAGCTCCGGATTCCTTGCCTCCGGGGAAGCTATATGTCCCTCCCAGTTTGCGGGTACCCGTTCTACGCACTCTACATGGTGCCAGGACCTCGGGACATGCAGGAGTGGCACGCACTAGGGAGCTACTTTCACGGACTTTCTGGTGGCCTCATTGGGGCAGAGACATTACAGCATTTGTTCAGTCATGTGCGAGATGCGCGGCCAACAAATCTTCTCGCACTCGTCCGGCTGGCCTTCTTCGACCTCTTCCGTGTCCTTCGGTTCCCTGGACCCATGTGGCAATGGACTTTATTGTGGAATTACCGCCGTCCAGGGGACATACCGTGATCCTCGTGGTGGTCGACCGTTTCTCCAAGATGGCCCACTTTATTCCACTACGGAAACTACCCAGCGCCTCTACTCTGGCGGACATCTTCATCCGGGAGATTGTGCGGCTCCACGGAGTACCGTCAGAGATCGTGTCGGACAGAGGTACCCAGTTCGTGGCTAGATTCTGGCGTGAGTTCGCGAAATCCCTGGGCATCACGTTGGCCTTCTCCTCAGCGTATCATCCGCAGACGAACGGTCTGGTGGAGAGAGCGAACCAACACCTGGAACAGTACCTACGTCTCTTCATCAACGATCATCAAGACGATTGGGTCGATCTGTTGCCGTTTGCAGAGTTTGCCAGGAACAACACGCTCCAAGAATCTACCAGGATTTCGCCTTTCTTCTGCCTGTATGGTCTCCATCCGCAATCCCTCCCAGAGACATTACCGGTTTCGGCTGTTCCAGATCTGGAGGAGAGACTTGCGTCTATTCGTACCACCTGGGCTTCGGTACATTCCGCATTAGAACACGCAGCTTCGCTCCAGCAACGTCAGGCTAACAAGAGGCGCTCTCCCAACCCCTCATACCGGCCTGGCGAAAGAGTGTGGCTGTCTACTAGATTCCTGAGACTCCGGGTTCCGTCCATGAAATTGGCCCCACGGTTTATTGGTCCCTTTCCAGTTATACGGCAGATCAATCCGGTGGCGTACGAACTTGCATTGCCCAGAACGCTCCGCATCCCTCGGGTATTTCACGCCTCGTTGTTGAAGCCCCTAGTCTGCAACCGGTTTACCCGAGGTGGGAATTCTACTATGGAGACTGCCAGGAGGGCTTCGGAAAGAAGGACTCCTCGGGTAATTCTGGATTCCCGGCGACAACAGGGTAGTTTGCAGTACCTGGTACAATGGAGGGGTCTTGGTCCTGAGGAACGATCCTGGATACCTGCGGCACGCCTCTCCGTACCACGACTGATACGTGCATTTCATGCTAGGCATCCTTCTCGCCCTGGTGGTCGCCCTGAGGGCGCCCTTTCAAGGGGGGGTACTGTTACTTACCTGCCCCCGGCTCCCACGTTGCCGCCACGGAGGAGAGGGAGACCCCCCTCCAATACGCGGCCACCGGAGCCGCCACGGAGGAGAGGGAGACCCCCCTCCAATACGCGGCCACCGGAGCCGCCAGGAGGAGAGGGAGACCCCCCTCCAACACGCGGCCACCGGAGCCGGCACGGAGGAGAGGGAGACCTCCCTCCAACGCTCGGACACCGGAGCCGCCACGGAGGAGAGGGAGACCCCCCTCCAACGCACGGACACCGGAGCCGCCACGGAGGAGAGGGAGACCTCCCTCCAACGCTGTGCCGCCTCCGCCGTCATCTGCAGGACTGCCGCGCAGGAGAGGCAGACCTCCTGGAACGCGGCGTCCTGTTTCGGCACTCGCGCGCCCTCTGGTGGTCAACTCCCAAACTGCAGGCTTATATGAAGGGAGATTGCGCCACACTCATCATGGTGGTGATTCTCGGACATTGGAAGTGACGTCATGAGGTTTGGCGGGAGATTTGAACTTCCTCTGCGGTTCCTATTTAAACCTCTTCAGTTCTGTCTGACCTTGCCTTCTGTTGGTTGTCTATGCCTTGTGCTACTGCCCAGATAGCGTTTCCTGATTCCGTATTCCTGTGTATGATCCTGGCTTGTCTGACTTCGTTGATTTCCTGATTCCTGACCTCGGTTACGTTTACGTTTATCCTGTTTTCCTGAATCCTGACCTCGGCTCCGTTATACGACTATCCTGCTCTCCGGAATCCTGACCTCGGCTTGTTATACCTGTTCTGTCCTGGAGTCCTACCTGACCACGGTGTCTCCTAACTACTTGTACGTGACAAATACATTCAATTTAAGGTCAGAATTGAACACTTTCCAACACCAAAAAACATGTTTGCATATTTTCACAGACATTGTAATTGCAATACTCTTAAAATTACTTTTTAATGTATTTTCTGAGGTTTTTTTTTTTTAAAAAAATACTTTAAAAAGTTTTCTTAATTCTGCTAAAAACAACAATAAGTTTACATACCGTATTTTTACACCGATAAATCCTAGAGCTGCACGATTTGCAGCAGCGTCTCCCTCTCTTCCGGTCCGGGCGGGGGTGCGTGTTATACGGTGATATGCGTCGATAAATACGGTATTTCAAAGTGGCCTTGAATCTAATGTTTTGCCAAAAAAAATCTTGCAACGCAAGGGGGTTAATTTCACTAAAGCAGGAGAGTTATGTATTAGACTTGCTGAATTCACTATGCGTTATGAAGGGCCATCACTGGCTAGGATGTTTGAGTTGGCCCTGTATTATTCATAGTTCAATAAGAAAGGAGAGTTTCAAAAAGTATGAATGTAGCAAATATTTCTTATACGCTGGCATACAAGGTATTCTTGCAACAGAAGCTCACAGTGAGGGCCATTCATAATGCATGACGAAACTGCAACTTTCCTGCCACGTCTTGAATAATCCCCAAAAAGCTGGCTGCATTATGCGTTTATATATTATTTTTAATGTTTAGTAGTTGAAACATTTATCGGAATTACTCTGCAATATGCACAATGGATATGTACACAAAGTATGCAAATACTATTTAACGGATAATAATGTACTCCCTCATTAATTTGTTGGATTTAGTATTTCTTCGGTATTATACCTGTCAACACTGCCACCTAGAAAAGTACTGTTTGGATAGGAATCATATTCCTAGCATAATTACAATTAATATTCTTTTTTTTATAAGAAATGCTTGGTACAAATGACAGGTCCTTCTACTTGCTTGCATTGGAGATGGACAGTGGGTTGGAAGAAAAGGAAACATATCTAATTGTCTATCTCCAGGGATGCATGTACTTTAAGAAAAACGCATACTACATTGTCGTAGTAACTTATTTCCCTGGATTACATGATGTATTTTATGAGCTGTTGGATAATATCATACATTTGTGAACAGCGATGTAAAAATCCATACAGAAATATGGTTAAATAATCAAAAACCTTGTCTATGGACAAAATATAAGCAAACGCTAATAATGCAGCTGTCACATAAATGAGTTTTTCAAAAATTTAGAAAATAAAGAAATCTATACAGAAAACCACAAATGTAACCGAAGAGGAAATATTAATGCTTTGCTAATCAAAATCCTACTACTGAATACATTTTTTTTAAAAAAAACCCAGAAGATAATGAATACACATGTATGTTTAACCATTAAATTTGAACAAAGTACCTATTAATTGTAATAATAGAGATGATTTGGCGAGCATTGGTGAGTTATGTTGCCTAGTCATCTTAAACATAGATTTTCTCGGTAATTATGATGCAGAAAAGTCTCAAAGAAGGAAAACTCTCTTTGAAGATTAAGAGCATAGTTTTTTTTCTTTCAGGGTATTCGAAAAGTCTTATACATCAACTGAGCACATTACAAATAACACGAGGATAGGATTGGGGTATTAAAATAATAAGCCAATTATTCTATGGAACAATTTGCTCATAACAAATGTCTTTTCTTTTTTTTCTTCTGTGCTTAACCATTTGTAGAAAATTACAGTTAATTGGACCATGGCGATTTCCAATGCTATCATCTACTAGAAAATTAAAAGTATATATATACAAAATGCATTAAAAAATGATTAAAAAGTCATTCTTGTAACTGGCGCCATGACCTAGGGTCCAGTATTTCTTTGACAGATTTCTGTCTAGGGGTTGGTACCGGTTTTGTTGTGTGATCATCTTGGCTTTTAGACTTCCCATCTTCAAGTTGTCTTTTTTCTGATAAAACAGGGATACGAGGGGTTGCCATAGGCCTCTGAAACGGGTGCATTAGAGCAGCCAGCTTTGAATCAAAGGACTTTCGGGAGAAGCTGGAGCGTGTCCACATGTTCTCTTTTTCCACAATGTCTCTGCTCGTATGAGTTTCTGCACCGAACTGTGGTTTATTGGGTGGAGGAGGTGGTGCTCTTCTCTTCTTTCCTTTACCATCAAGGCCCTGTATGGTCTCATCTTTTGAGGCTGAGGGCATTGCATTTTTCTCAAAATGTAGGTCATGGTTACCATCAAATAAAGCAGCCCAAGGAGGTGGTGCGGCATCTTCTTGCTGTCCTATAAGGAACATCCCATCGGTTTCTTCAATTTTTCTATGCAGAATATCGGTTACACTTTCAAGTTTCGCTGGGGAGCCAATACCTAAAATGTCAAGTAATGCTTAATGTGAACTAGAGCTGTACCTTTGAATCTAGAACCTAGTCTACAAACATATCCAATAAACCCTGGGTCTAAGAATTGGACTAGATCACCCCAAACATGGATGCTCAATAAACACAATGTAAAAAGGAATTGGATCCGAAAATTAAAACATTACAAAGTGTCGGTGAAACCAACACTGAAAGTTACTAAGCAATTCCTTATAAAAAAAATTAAATTCATATTTTAACATACTTAAATGTTGTTGTTGTTTGCAGAATAATGCAAAGTAATCAGAAAGGTAAGAAAATCAAAATGAAAAATACAGAAAACTTTCAGGGCAGCACAAACCATTAAGCATTAAGCCAGTCTTGCTTTTTTTTTGGGGGGGAGGTTATGTGGGGGGTTACACCAAGACTTGACCGCCTTTTTGCTTTATATAATGTGCAAATTTTTGGTTGATAAAAATACAGATATAAAAGTGGCAGACCTGCACTAAAAAAATCATTCATGTGCTTTTGTACCACTCAAGGACAAAACAAGAAATAATTGAAAAAAATATTTAGGCTAACCCTGATTACATGTGTGATACACTGCATAAAAATAAAAGGTTTTAGACAGATTGTATATCAGGAGCGCACAATTCTATTTCTTCAGGGCCACAGACAGATCACATATTTTGAATATACCATACTGAGTGCAACTACTTGTTTGCAGGCAAGGATTCACAGAATTCCGGGCCTGTTTGGCATGTTATTAACAGATCATGGATTTGTGAAAATGTAATAATGTGGATGTATAATTTTCCTGTTAAAACTTTAAATATTAAAATTGCGTAATACAAAATGACTCCATGCAATGCGTCACAAAAATAAACTTACTCATATCATGGTAAACAGAGGATGCCTCTTTTGTTAAAAACAATGGTGGTTTCCGTGGTGACATAATCTCAATTTTCATAAGTTCTTCTGCACAATGCTTCCATCGACCTGAAAGAATAAATTGAGTTAACGTTTACACTAATAATGTACCATACTAACTAGGCATATCCTTTTGAGAGCTTTTTTTTGAATCAAATGCATAATTATTCCTATCACGAAAAAGCCATTCAACACCTACATACTAATACTATTGTGATGGCTTTTAATTCATTAGAAGTGCGTATTAAAAATAGCATGTTCCGTTTCACACATACTGAACTGTTAACATTAACATCCTAAAGGTTAGAGACAGCAAAAATGGTAAAAACGCAACTTATAGAATGTATAATTAAACGAAATATCACTTGGCAGGCAAATCATATGTTTGCGTCTCTCGATGATTGCTAAGCGCATTTACCAAATCCACTACATTTACTTTTCCACTGAACAACATATTTATGAATTGCTTAATAAGAAAAATACTGCCACAAATGAGTAATAAAAATCCCTAACTTGTAGAAATAATCGATTCTTGGTTGTTAAAGGATAATTTGTAAGGAATATAACAATTAAGTACTGTACTATTACACTAGACTAATATTAAAGGGGCACTCCAGCCATTATGTTTAATGCATTTGATAGCAAAGCGTCCACTTAAAGGTTCACGTGGCCCCCTTAAAAATGTATAGAGGTATTCTGCAGAGCCCCTTCATATGCATGTCTCATTCCCATCCCCTGCTACCTGTGCCATGTGGTGCATTCGCTAATTTCGACCAATAGCGTGAAAACAGGGCCACAGATGGGAAGCTGCGGTGCGTTCTAAAGGTAAGGGGTCTTAAGTTGAAGTGGAAGAATGAACATTACTTACTAAGTACTCTAGTATGCATTCTTCATTGGCAGGGCTACATGGGACAGTGGATTACCCATTTATGAAGTTTGATTCGTTATCCACACTTCGATTTCTAATGCTTTAGGAATCGGAGGCAACCAATCAAATACTTGTGTTTTTTTTTTTTATGGCACAGTGCCCCACACACCCAATTACAGCAAATTTTGTGATCTAAGCCCTAAACTGGTTAGCAACGGAACAGATAACACACAATGTCTAACTGCTGATTAATTGACGGAAGAATGCAGCGCGCAGACTGATGTTTAATCCCCACTGCACCGATGTCGCGCGTGATTGTGCTAAATTGATATTTGATTTTGAATACATATTTGCTTCACGAACGATCTCCAACCAGCTGTCATGCGATGTCAAGAACTTGTTTAACAGCTGTTCAGAAGCCATTCATATGGTGCTGTCAGCTGCCGATAGCAGGGCGGCATTCGGCTCATTAGCACAAAAGCATTATTATTTGACTTTGTGTAACTGCTACTGGACTATTATTAGACAACCCCATGAATAATAAATACAAGAGCGACAAG
>VKOC01014676.1:0-14049 GCA_009364415.1 Spea multiplicata
GTGATTCCCGGACATTGGAAGTGACGTAATGAGGTTTGGCGGGAGATTTGAACTTCCTCTGGGGTTCCTATTTAAACCTTTTCAGTTCTGTCTGACCTTGCCTTCTGTCGGTTGTCTATGCCTTGTGCTAGTACCCAGATAGCGTTTCCTGATTCTGTATTCCTGTGTATGATCCTGGCTTGTCTGACTTCGTTGATTTCCTGATTCCTGACCTCGGCTACGTTTACGTTTATCCTGTTTTCCTGAATCCTGACCTCGGCTCCGTTATACGACTATCCTGCTCTCCGGAATCCTGACCTCAGCTTGTTATACCTGTTCTGTCCTGGAGTCCTACCTGACCACGGTGTCTCCTAACTACTTGTACGTGACAGAAACAGAAGGCCATCATGAGACCCGCTTCGGTAGGATCTCAGGGTTCCTGTGAGGCTCGTCTGGACGAGATGGACCATCGTCTGGATCAGTTTGCCCAGGCACTCCAGACTCTCCTACAACGCACAGATCCCGGTCTACAAGTGCATGCTCCTCCAGCTGTAGCTCCTCCGCCGGTACCATCTCCAGCTCCGATGCCGGTGGTTCATGCTTCGATGAATCTTCCACCACCCCAGCGATATGGAGGAGATCCTGCTACTTGCCGTGGATTTCTCAACCAATGCGAGATTCATTTTGAACTGAACGCTTACGCCTTTGTTTCTGATCGGGCAAAGATTGGTTACATAATCTCGCTTCTCACGGACAGGGCCCTGGCATGGGCATCCCCTCTGTGGGAGAGGAGGACCCAGGCGGTTCAATCCTATTCCGAATTTGTGGCTGCACTACGTGCTGTATTCGATGTGCCAGGGAGGAGGTCCACTGCTTCTTCCTCCCTCTTCAACATCCGTCAAGGAGAGCGTACCCTCATGGACTATGCTATTGAATGTCGTACGTTAATGGCTGAAGTGAACTGGACCAGCGAGGCCCTTATCGCTGCTTTTTTGAACGGACTATCAGAGACTTTGAAAGACGAGATTGCTGCTCGTGATCTTCCATCTGACCTAGACTCTGTAATCTCCTATGTGACCCAGATCGACCTTCGTCTTCGAGAACGGCAGGTGCAACGAGACAATCTGAGAGCACGGGAGAGAAGTGTACGTTCCCTCCCGCGTCTGGCTCCTCAGTTTATACCACCACCTACGTCTCCTGTTTCCTGTGAGGAGCCTATGCAGCTGGGAATCACTCGTTTGTCTGAGAGTGAGAAAGCCAGGCGAAGAAAAGAGGGTCTCTGCCTATACTGCGGTCTGACTGGACATTGGGCCCGATCCTGTCCTAAGAAGTCGGGAAACGACCGCACCTAGAGTGGTTTAGAGGACCTGCTTTAGGTGTGCTGGGTCTGTCCTCTGATTCTAGCAGCACTCGGATGACCGTTCCAATTCGGATTTCATGGCCGGGGGGATCCGTTTGCACTGAGGCTTTCTTGGATTCTGGAGCCGCAGAGAACTTCATTGACGCCCATTTTTGCGAACAGCAGTTTATTCCCACCACACCTAAAGACACGCCGGTGAGAATTGAGGCCATTGACGGCAGACCACTTCATCCGCCACAGGTCACCCGAACTACCGTACCAGTGACACTCTCCGTAGGGATGATGCATAAGGAGAATCTACAGTTCCTGGTAATTTGCTCTCCCTCTACTCCTGTTGTTTTGGGGTTTCCTTGGTTACAGAGGCACAACCCTACCATCGATTGGGCTACTGGGGAGATCACGTCCTGGAGTCAAGCTTGCGGGAAGCACTGTGACTCACCCATTCGACTGGCCATGGTGTCTACTGGTTCAGAGATGGCCGCTACGGTTCTTCCAAGCCATTATCGGGAGTTTGCAGATGTATTTGACAAGAAGGAAGCGGAGAAGTTACCCCCTCATAGACCCTACGACTGCCCTATTGATCTCCTTCCGGGCACTATGCCACCCCGAGGTCGAGTCTACCCCCTGTCTGTTCCCGAGACCCAGGCCATGGAGACCTACATCGAGGAGAATCTGAGGCGGGGTTTCATCCGGAGGTCTACGTCCCCGGCTGGAGCGGGGTTTTTCTTCGTCAAGAAGAAGAACGGAGAACTAAGACCCTGCATCGACTACAGAGGCCTGAATAGGATTACAAGGCGGAACTCCTATCCTATCCCCCTCATCTCAGAACTTTTCGACAGATTACGTGGGGCTCAAATCTTTACCAAATTGGATCTCCGTGGGGCATATAATCTGGTCCGTATTCGTGCCGGTCACGAGTGGAGGACAGCCTTCAACACCCGCTCGGGACATTATGAGTACCTGGTCATGCCGTTCGGTCTGTGCAATGCCCCGGCGGTGTTCCAGGAATTTATTAACGACTGTCTACGGGCCTTTCTCCAGCAGTTTGTGGTCGTATACCTGGACGATATCCTGATTTACTCAGAGAACTTATCCATTCATCGCGACCAGGTCCGTCAAGTTCTGGGCCGTCTCCGACAGCATGGGCTATATGCCAAGTTGGAGAAATGCGTTTTTGAGACCCGCAAGGTGACTTTCTTGGGGTACGTGATTACTCCTGAGGGTTTCGATATGGACCCATCGAAGGTGCTGGCGATCAAAGATTGGCCACGGCCTACGGGCCTCAAGGCTCTGCAACGTTTCCTCGGATTCGCGAATTACTACAGACGCTTCATCCGGAATTACTCGAGGATTGTCGCCCCTCTAACGGACTTGACAAAAAGAGGGGCCAATGTGTCTGAATGGTCCTCCGAAGCAGTGTCCGCGTTCGCTCTTCTCAAAGAGAAGTTCATGACGGCTCCAGTATTACGGCATCCCAATCCGCTTCTACCATTTGTCCTGGAGGTGGATGCCTCTGAATCTGGAGTGGGAGCGATACTCTCCCAACGAGCTTCATACAGCGGACCACTACACCCTTGCGGCTACTTCTCCAGACACTTCTCTACAGCCGAGAGGAATTACGATATAGGGAATAAAGAACTGTTGGCAGTTATCCTGGCCTTGGAGGAGTGGCGTCACTTGCTGGAGGGGGCCTCGGTACCAACCTTGATTCTGACCGATCACAAGAATCTCCAGTACATGGAGTCGGCTAAGTGTCTCAATCCTCGCCAGGCAAGGTGGGCTCTCTTTCTCTCCCGATTTCCGTTTGTGCTAACGTACCGTCCGGGTTCAAAGAACACTAAAGCGGATGCTCTGTCCCGCATGTTTACACGACCTGAGGAGGAGAGTAGAGAGCCAGAACCCATCATCCCTTCTGCCAAGGTCGTTGCAGCCATTCGATTACGGGGTTATGCTCCTTTGCTGGATCGCATCACTCGTTCTCAAGGTCAAGCTCCGGATTCCTTGCCTCCGGGGAAGCTATATGTCCCTCCCAGTTTGCGGGTACCCGTTCTACGCACTCTACATGGTGCCAGGACCTCGGGACATGCAGGAGTGGCACGCACTAGGGAGCTACTTTCACGGACTTTCTGGTGGCCTCATTGGGGCAGAGACATTACAGCATTTGTTCAGTCATGTGCAAGATGCGCGGCCAACAAATCTTCTCGCACTCGTCCGGCTGGCCTTCTTCGACCTCTTCCGTGTCCTTCGGTTCCCTGGACCCATGTGGCAATGGACTTTATTGTGGAATTACCGCCGTCCAGGGGACATACCGTGATCCTCGTGGTGGTCGACCGTTTCTCCAAGATGGCCCACTTTATCCCACTGCGGAAACTACCCAGCGCCTCTACTCTGGCGGACATCTTCATCCGGGAGATTGTGCGGCTCCACGGAGTACCGTCAGAGATCGTGTCGGACAGAGGTACCCAGTTCGTGGCTAGATTCTGGCGTGAGTTCGCGAAATCCCTGGGCATCACGTTGGCCTTCTCCTCAGCATATCATCCGCAGACGAACGGTCTGGTGGAGAGAGCGAACCAACACCTGGAACAGTACCTACGTCTCTTCATCAACGATCATCAAGACGATTGGGTCGATCTGTTGCCGTTTGCAGAGTTTGCCAGGAACAACACGCTCCAAGAATCTACCAGGATTTCGCCTTTCTTCTGCCTGTATGGTCTCCATCCGCAGTCCCTCCCAGAGACATTACCGGTTTCGGCTGTTCCAGATCTGGAGGAGAGACTTGCGTCTATTCGTACCACCTGGGCTTCGGTACATTCCGCATTAGAACACGCAGCTTCGCTCCAGCAACGTCAGGCTAACAAGAGGCGCTCTCCCAACCCCTCATACCGGCCTGGCGAAAGAGTGTGGCTGTCTACTAGATTCCTGAGACTCCGGGTTCCGTCCATGAAATTGGCCCCACGGTTTATTGGGCCCTTTCCAGTTATACGGCAGATCAATCCGGTGGCGTACGAACTTGCATTGCCCAGAACGCTCCGCATCCCTCGGGTATTTCACGCCTCGTTGTTGAAGCCCCTAGTCTGCAACCGGTTTACCCGAGGTGGGAATTCTACTACGGAGACTGCCAGGAGGGCTTCGGAAAGAAGGACTCCTCGGGTGATTCTGGATTCCCGGCGACAACAGGGTAGTTTGCAGTACCTGGTACAATGGAGGGGTCTTGGTCCTGAGGAACGATCCTGGATACCTGCGGCACGCCTCTCCGTACCACGACTGATACGTGCGTTTCATGCTAGGCATCCTTCTCGCCCTGGTGGTCGCCCTGAGGGCGCCCTTTCAAGGGGGGGTACTGTTACTTACCTGCCCCCGGCTCCCACGTTGCCGCCACGGAGGAGAGGGAGACCCCCCTCCAATACGCGGCCACCGGAGCCGCCACGGAGGAGAGGGAGACCCCCCTCCAATACGCGGCCACCGGAGCCGCCACGGAGGAGAGGGAGACCCCCCTCCAACACGCGGCCACCGGAGCCGGCACGGAGGAGAGGGAGACCTCCCTCCAACGCACGGACACCGGAGCCGCCACGGAGGAGAGGGAGACCCCCCTCCAACGCACGGACACCGGAGCCGCCACGGAGGAGAGGGAGACCTCCCTCCAACGCTGTGCCGCCTCCGCCGTCATCTGCAGGACTGCCGCGCAGGAGAGGCAGACCTCCTGGAACGCGGCGTCCTGTTTCGGCACTCGTGCGCCCTCTGGTGGTCAACTCCCAAACTGCAGGCTTATATGAAGGGAGATTGCGCCACACTCATCATGGTGGTGATTCCCGGACATTGGAAGTGACGTCATGAGGTTTGGCGGGAGATTTGAACTTCCTCTGCGGTTCCTATTTAAACCTCTTCAGTTCTGTCTGACCTTGCCTTCTGTTGGTTGTCTATGCCTTGTGCTAGTGCCCAGATAGCGTTTCCTGATTCTGTATTCCCGTGTATGATCCTGGCTTGTCTGACTTCGTTGATTTCCTGATTCCTGACCTCGGCTCCGTTTACGTTTATCCTGATTTCCTGAATCCTGACCTCGGCTCCGTTATACGACTATCCTGCTCTCCGGAATCCTGACCTCGGCTTGTTATACCTGTTCTGTCCTGGAGTCCTACCTGACCACGGTGTCTCCTAACTACTTGTACGTGACAAATACATTCAATTTAAGGTCAGAATTGAACACTTTCCAACACCAAAAAACATGTTTGCATATTTTCACAGACATTGTAATTGCAATACTCTTAAAATTACTTTTTAATGTATTTTCTGAGGTTTTTTTTTTTTAAAAAAATACTTTAAAAAGTTTTCTTAATTCTGCTAAAAACAACAATAAGTTTACATACCGTATTTTTACACCGATAAATCCTAGAGCTGCACGATTTGCAGCAGCGTCTCCCTCTCTTCCGGTCCGGGCGGGGGTGCGTGTTATACGGTGATATGCGTCGATAAATACGGTATTTCAAAGTGGCCTTGAATCTAATGTTTTGCCAAAAAAAATCTTGCAACGCAAGGGGGTTAATTTCACTAAAGCAGGAGAGTTATGTATTAGACTTGCTGAATTCACTATGCGTTATGAAGGGCCATCACTGGCTAGGATGTTTGAGTTGGCCCTGTATTATTCATAGTTCAATAAGAAAGGAGAGTTTCAAAAAGTATGAATGTAGCAAATATTTCTTATACGCTGGCATACAAGGTATTCTTGCAACAGAAGCTCACAGTGAGGGCCATTCATAATGCATGACGAAACTGCAACTTTCCTGCCACGTCTTGAATAATCCCCAAAAAGCTGGCTGCATTATGCGTTTATATATTATTTTTAATGTTTAGTAGTTGAAACATTTATCGGAATTACTCTGCAATATGCACAATGGATATGTACACAAAGTATGCAAATACTATTTAACGGATAATAATGTACTCCCTCATTAATTTGTTGGATTTAGTATTTCTTCGGTATTATACCTGTCAACACTGCCACCTAGAAAAGTACTGTTTGGATAGGAATCATATTCCTAGCATAATTACAATTAATATTCTTTTTTTTATAAGAAATGCTTGGTACAAATGACAGGTCCTTCTACTTGCTTGCATTGGAGATGGACAGTGGGTTGGAAGAAAAGGAAACATATCTAATTGTCTATCTCCAGGGATGCATGTACTTTAAGAAAAACGCATACTACATTGTCGTAGTAACTTATTTCCCTGGATTACATGATGTATTTTATGAGCTGTTGGATAATATCATACATTTGTGAACAGCGATGTAAAAATCCATACAGAAATATGGTTAAATAATCAAAAACCTTGTCTATGGACAAAATATAAGCAAACGCTAATAATGCAGCTGTCACATAAATGAGTTTTTCAAAAATTTAGAAAATAAAGAAATCTATACAGAAAACCACAAATGTAACCGAAGAGGAAATATTAATGCTTTGCTAATCAAAATCCTACTACTGAATACATTTTTTTTAAAAAAAACCCAGAAGATAATGAATACACATGTATGTTTAACCATTAAATTTGAACAAAGTACCTATTAATTGTAATAATAGAGATGATTTGGCGAGCATTGGTGAGTTATGTTGCCTAGTCATCTTAAACATAGATTTTCTCGGTAATTATGATGCAGAAAAGTCTCAAAGAAGGAAAACTCTCTTTGAAGATTAAGAGCATAGTTTTTTTTCTTTCAGGGTATTCGAAAAGTCTTATACATCAACTGAGCACATTACAAATAACACGAGGATAGGATTGGGGTATTAAAATAATAAGCCAATTATTCTATGGAACAATTTGCTCATAACAAATGTCTTTTCTTTTTTTTCTTCTGTGCTTAACCATTTGTAGAAAATTACAGTTAATTGGACCATGGCGATTTCCAATGCTATCATCTACTAGAAAATTAAAAGTATATATATACAAAATGCATTAAAAAATGATTAAAAAGTCATTCTTGTAACTGGCGCCATGACCTAGGGTCCAGTATTTCTTTGACAGATTTCTGTCTAGGGGTTGGTACCGGTTTTGTTGTGTGATCATCTTGGCTTTTAGACTTCCCATCTTCAAGTTGTCTTTTTTCTGATAAAACAGGGATACGAGGGGTTGCCATAGGCCTCTGAAACGGGTGCATTAGAGCAGCCAGCTTTGAATCAAAGGACTTTCGGGAGAAGCTGGAGCGTGTCCACATGTTCTCTTTTTCCACAATGTCTCTGCTCGTATGAGTTTCTGCACCGAACTGTGGTTTATTGGGTGGAGGAGGTGGTGCTCTTCTCTTCTTTCCTTTACCATCAAGGCCCTGTATGGTCTCATCTTTTGAGGCTGAGGGCATTGCATTTTTCTCAAAATGTAGGTCATGGTTACCATCAAATAAAGCAGCCCAAGGAGGTGGTGCGGCATCTTCTTGCTGTCCTATAAGGAACATCCCATCGGTTTCTTCAATTTTTCTATGCAGAATATCGGTTACACTTTCAAGTTTCGCTGGGGAGCCAATACCTAAAATGTCAAGTAATGCTTAATGTGAACTAGAGCTGTACCTTTGAATCTAGAACCTAGTCTACAAACATATCCAATAAACCCTGGGTCTAAGAATTGGACTAGATCACCCCAAACATGGATGCTCAATAAACACAATGTAAAAAGGAATTGGATCCGAAAATTAAAACATTACAAAGTGTCGGTGAAACCAACACTGAAAGTTACTAAGCAATTCCTTATAAAAAAAATTAAATTCATATTTTAACATACTTAAATGTTGTTGTTGTTTGCAGAATAATGCAAAGTAATCAGAAAGGTAAGAAAATCAAAATGAAAAATACAGAAAACTTTCAGGGCAGCACAAACCATTAGCATTAAGCCAGTCTTTGCTTTTTTTTTTGGGGGGGGGGGGGTTACACCAAGACTTGGACCCTTTTTTTGTTTATAAGTGTTATTGTGCAAATTTTTGGTTGATAAAAATACAGATATAAAAGTGGCAGACCTGCACTAAAAAAATCATTCATGTGCTTTTGTACCACTCAAGGACAAAACAAGAAATAATTGAAAAAAATATTTAGGCTAACCCTGATTACATGTGTGATACACTGCATAAAAATAAAAGGTTTTAGACAGATTGTATATCAGGAGCGCACAATTCTATTTCTTCAGGGCCACAGACAGATCACATATTTTGAATATACCATACTGAGTGCAACTACTTGTTTGCAGGCAAGGATTCACAGAATTCCGGGCCTGTTTGGCATGTTATTAACAGATCATGGATTTGTGAAAATGTAATAATGTGGATGTATAATTTTCCTGTTAAAACTTTAAATATTAAAATTGCGTAATACAAAATGACTCCATGCAATGCGTCACAAAAATAAACTTACTCATATCATGGTAAACAGAGGATGCCTCTTTTGTTAAAAACAATGGTGGTTTCCGTGGTGACATAATCTCAATTTTCATAAGTTCTTCTGCACAATGCTTCCATCGACCTGAAAGAATAAATTGAGTTAACGTTTACACTAATAATGTACCATACTAACTAGGCATATCCTTTTGAGAGCTTTTTTTTGAATCAAATGCATAATTATTCCTATCACGAAAAAGCCATTCAACACCTACATACTAATACTATTGTGATGGCTTTTAATTCATTAGAAGTGCGTATTAAAAATAGCATGTTCCGTTTCACACATACTGAACTGTTAACATTAACATCCTAAAGGTTAGAGACAGCAAAAATGGTAAAAACGCAACTTATAGAATGTATAATTAAACGAAATATCACTTGGCAGGCAAATCATATGTTTGCGTCTCTCGATGATTGCTAAGCGCATTTACCAAATCCACTACATTTACTTTTCCACTGAACAACATATTTATGAATTGCTTAATAAGAAAAATACTGCCACAAATGAGTAATAAAAATCCCTAACTTGTAGAAATAATCGATTCTTGGTTGTTAAAGGATAATTTGTAAGGAATATAACAATTAAGTACTGTACTATTACACTAGACTAATATTAAAGGGGCACTCCAGCCATTATGTTTAATGCATTTGATAGCAAAGCGTCCACTTAAAGGTTCACGTGGCCCCCTTAAAAATGTATAGAGGTATTCTGCAGAGCCCCTTCATATGCATGTCTCATTCCCATCCCCTGCTACCTGTGCCATGTGGTGCATTCGCTAATTTCGACCAATAGCGTGAAAACAGGGCCACAGATGGGAAGCTGCGGTGCGTTCTAAAGGTAAGGGGTCTTAAGTTGAAGTGGAAGAATGAACATTACTTACTAAGTACTCTAGTATGCATTCTTCATTGGCAGGGCTACATGGGACAGTGGATTACCCATTTATGAAGTTTGATTCGTTATCCACACTTCGATTTCTAATGCTTTAGGAATCGGAGGCAACCAATCAAATACTTGTGTTTTTTTTTTTTATGGCACAGTGCCCCACACACCCAATTACAGCAAATTTTGTGATCTAAGCCCTAAACTGGTTAGCAACGGAACAGATAACACACAATGTCTAACTGCTGATTAATTGACGGAAGAATGCAGCGCGCAGACTGATGTTTAATCCCCACTGCACCGATGTCGCGCGTGATTGTGCTAAATTGATATTTGATTTTGAATACATATTTGCTTCACGAACGATCTCCAACCAGCTGTCATGCGATGTCAAGAACTTGTTTAACAGCTGTTCAGAAGCCATTCATATGGTGCTGTCAGCTGCCGATAGCAGGGCGGCATTCGGCTCATTAGCACAAAAGCATTATTATTTGACTTTGTGTAACTGCTACTGGACTATTATTAGACAACCCCATGAATAATAAATACAAGAGCGACAAGACATAAAAACATGACCAACAAAGAGAGAGAGAGTGTTTTTTTCCCTCGATTATTTGGTTATATGCTTGTCTGCAAGGATATCAAAATGCTTGTATTCCAGCAGCTGGTTTAGTTAAGGAGGGCTTATTTTAGAATCATTGCTTTAAGAATTAAGTCATGCTATTGTATTCGATCAGTAATTCTGATCGGTTTCTTTCAGATATTTTAATAAATTACACCAAACTATTGTAAGAAGGGCATACATTTTTTTTTAAAAAAAAATGCATAGACTTTCCTTTATACATTAAAAGGAGGGGAAAAGGCCACTTTGTTTAACTTACAAAATGTATTCTCTTACTTCCAGTAAAAAAAAAAAGCCATTTCTTAATTCTTTTACAGCTAAATAAAACTAATGTCCACATTTATTGCATTGATTATTTCACCAATATAAACAAATGGTAGTTTGAAAAAGAAAACTTTGATGTCCCCACACCGGTACCAAAAATCAATAAATCTGATGCAAAAACCATTTTAGTAAAATTCACATTGTGCCCAATGTGTTTTTTTTTTTTTTTTACACCAGAAACATTACAATTAAAATTAATACCAAACAGGCAATATTTCGCTGTCTGTTCCTTAAGAAAATTCTTAATTAGATACATGCTTTGGGGAAATACAATTTCAATGTGGCTTGTGCTAATTGTACTCACAGGAGAAATTAGCACAATGGATTAGGGGAGAAAAGCAGAACAAACAGCACAAGAACTTTACATGGATTAAGCGCAGGAAAAAATAGATAAAAAAATGAAACATTTAGTGATTACAAGAAAACAATTATTCTTGTATTGGCCAGAACTTTGCAATTTGTTGTTATTCTTTCTAAAGTGAGTTTTAGTGAAAGCCAACCATGAGGCAAAATAACCACACAGGCAATAGACCAATGATGTACGAAAGACACGTGAGATAACACAAGCTTTCTTTGGTTTATTCCCAGTTTAAATAAATAATATTTTGGAGCAGAAGTCTCCTCCAGGTATGGACAACCGCAAGTAGAGCCACGCGTTTCTTCTGCCTGTCTCCACTGCTATTTGTCAAAGGTTTCCACCAGACTTGCGCAATAGTCTTGCTTTCCGTTCCTGCGTTGGCTCCAGTTGACAACACACAGAACATGCTATCAGCATGCGACGCTGTAAACCGGTACAACCTCAGACATTTAAAAAGCCACAGCAACGTTATCACAACGTTAAAAAATTAAATTATAAAACCGCCCTCCTTAAAGAATATAACTTTCCACAGAGAGCATCGGCCAATGGAAATTTAAAAATGACTGGGATAGATACAAATACCATTTATCTACAAATTTACATTCAGAAGGAAAAAACAAAAAACTTGTTTAGATGGAGCCTTTTGCATTAATAACTTACTGATGTTGTAAAAATGCTGCCAGAAAGCTTCCATCCACTTTTGAAGCTCCTCTCTGCTGTCAGCTGAAAATATTTTTGTAACAGCTTCTCCAGACATAATGTTGATAACAGAAAAACTGTTTGTTCTTTTCTTGGAATCTTTCCCCACAGCTCGAATTCTTGTATCCTGAGAAAAAAATATATAATTATACATGCACACGATCCCAGATTGTTAGGTCACCCTCTGTCATTTATTGCACCCCCCTCCCAAAAAATGTCACATATTGTCATCAGCCAAAGGAGAAAGGCTTCATGGACAATAAGATATCCGGATTGTATTACATTTGACCTGCAGACCAGCAGCAACCATATCATTTATACATGCCTGTCAAAAGCTTTTCTATCAAAATTGATTGGGGCGTGTATATAAATACATGAAACGTAGTGGTATTTCTTCACAATACTTACCTTGTTAACAGGTATAATCAAAGTTGGTTCGATCTTTGCATCAATTTCTTCTGGGGTATAATAGCACAGAAGATTTCCACCTTTCAGCACACAGTACAACCTAATGCAGCTGCCAACGCCTCCCACCAATTCCTACAAGGAAACAAAATGCATAAAAATCACACACATGCGATTATATATATATATATATATATATATTAGTTATTATATAATATAGTGCCACAAAATATTTGGCATTTGGAGTGCAATTGTTAATTCTGGACTATTATTATATATATATATATATATATATATTTAATACAGTGATGGAAAAAATTATTTGATCACCTGCTGATTTTGTACGTTTGTCTACTGACCAAGACCTGATCAGTCTATAATTGTAATGGTAGGTTTATTTGAGAGACAGTAAGAGACAGAAAATAGATTTGCATTTTACTCAATGAAATTAGTATTTGACCCCTTTCTAAAACATCACTTAGTACTTGGTGGCAAAACCCTTGTTGGCAATCTCTGCGGTCAGACGTTTGTAGTTGGCCACCAGGTTTGCACACATCTCAGGAGGGATTTTGTCCCACTCCTCTTCAAGTCATTAAGGTTTCGAGGCTGACGTTTGGCAACTCGAACCTTCAGCTCCCTCCACAGATTTTCTATGGGATTAAGATCTGGAGACTGGCTAGGCCACTCCAGGACCTCAATGTGCTTCTTCCTGAGCTACTCCTTTGTTGCTTCAGCTGTGTGTTTTTGGCCATTCTCGTGCTGGAATACCCATCCACAACCCATTTTCAATGCCCTGGGTGAGGTCCTCACCCAAGATTTGATGGTACATGGGCCCCATCCATCGTCCTTTTGATGCGGGGAAGTTGTCCTGTCCCCTTAGCAGAAAAACACCCCCAACGCATAATGTTTACGTCTCCATGTTTGACCGTGGGGATGATGTTGATGCCAAATAGCTCAATTTTGGTCTCATCAAACCACAACACTTTCACCCAGTTCTCTGAATCATTCTGTGACGGCCCTGGGTTAATAAGTGCCGTCCATAACAGTTATTATGACCATCCGGGGTTAAATAATGCCGTGTCTGACCAGTTACTGATTGAATGATGTATTACATTTCTATATGTGTGCTGTGTACTGTCTATACTCAGTTCCCCTTCCCATCCTACCCCATCCGTGTATCACCTGCCCTACCCACGGACTTCGGCTCTCGTAGCCCAGACATCCCTGCAGAGACTGGGGATCCCTGGTCACTGGAGCCGCTAGAGAATGTCTACAATCTTGTCCCTGACATCCTTGGACAGCTTTTTGGTCTTGGCCATGGTGGAGAGTTTGGAATCTGATTGATTGCTTCGTGGGCAGATGTCTTTTATACAGGTAACAAGCTGAGATTAGGAGCACTCCCTTTAAGAGTATAGGTTATAAACGACACCTGGGAGACAGACATCTTGCTGATTTTTAGGGGTTCAAATACTTATTTTGCTGAGTAAAATGCAAATCAATTTATAACTTCTTATTTGAAATGCGTTATTCTGGATTATTTTGTTGTTGTTCTGTCTCTCACTATTCAAATAAACCTACCATTAAAATTATAGAGTGATCATGTCTTTCAGTGGGCAAACGTACAAAATCAGGTGATCAAAAAAATATTTCCTTCGCTGTATCTATACACACACATACACGCTCAGCTGCTATTAGTCAACACAAATTATACACATGTTGTAAAATACATAGGCTTTCAAATAAGATTTTCACACTTGACAGTGACCCTGGACCCTGCATAGGTTACAACTAGGAAGAGAATCACATAGCTTCGGTACCTGTTGGTTGAGAAATCCTGATATTACTTCATTAGTCATACAGGCTGGTTGGGCAACTAATCGGCAGCACATACTACCATACAAAGGAAGCCAAAAAGAAGATTCCTCTGCAAATAACAAAAAGAAAAACAACAGATATGTAATATTTATATACATTCCAGCTACGTATTATATGATTTTTGCAGAGTGCA
>VKOC01014678.1:0-16087 GCA_009364415.1 Spea multiplicata
ACACACTTCCATCCAGCTGAAACCCCGAAAACCAAACCACCAAATCTTGATCCGGTCCTCAGGAAAGCCCAGTTGCTGACCGTTAACACGAACTGCAGCTCTCCGTCTGGCCCAGAAAACATACGAGTGGCCCACGATCCAAGCAACCAAACCTACAAAGAAAGGAAAAAACACACCAAATGAACAAGAGAACATCGCACCCTCAGACAACATCCCCAGGCCGCACATACGTACGAAAACAATCCGACTCCCATCTCCCGATCCTCTTAACCAAGGCATCGCCCAAACCTAAGCGTGCCGCCTCCGTAGCCGCCCCAATCCGGAACGAATGGGTTCCAAAATGCAGAGGATCCAAACCAATACCCAGCAGCCCTTTGCGAAAAACCTGTAAAAACTGAAAACGGGACAACGCAGTACCATCAGCATGAACCAAGAAAGCCCCAGACACCCGTGGACGACCTTCCAAAAATTCCATCGCACCCTTCACCGGGCACAACAAAGACCCCTCAAACGGGTACAGGACCACCACACAACCCTTCCCCAAAACATCCGTTTTCGATCTCCGTAACCAGATCGAGACCATGCCCCTGCTCACCACCACATCCTCAAAACGCAAACCACCTTGACCCTTCGTATTGCCACTCACCAATTCGCCAATCCGAAACGCCCCAAAAAACGCAAACAAAAAAGCAACTCGAAACAACCGGGCTTCATAAAACGAAAAACAAATACCAGGTAATACTCCAAGCAACCGAGATAAAACCTGAACCGAGACAGGCCGCCTCGAATCCACTCCCCTACGATTCCTACGGAACCCCTTCAAAGCCTGACGAACCACAAAATTTTTGGTGTGATCCACCCAACCACGAAGTTTAAACAAAAAGGCCAGCGCCGCCATATTCTTATCAATAACAGACGCCGAAACCCCCGAGGAAAACAAACGAAATATAAACCAAAGCAAAGCCTCCAACTGATCCGAACTGGAACACAAATCCCCAACCACGGACACCTGCTGATCCCAAGCATCCCACACCCTACTGTAAGCCGCCCACGTCTTAGGCGCCAACGAAGCCCTTATGCAACCTGCAAACATTCGGTCCCGAGCAGCCAGATCTCCTCCGGACACGCCTGACCCTCCGCACACGCTCCCGGTGCCACGTCCCGAAACCGCTGCCACTGGAAACGAGACAGAGAATCCGCAACTATATTCAGAAATCCAGGAACATGCCGAGCACGAAAAACAACATTCAATGACATGCACAGCAACACGAACCTGCGCAACAACCGAACCACTGGACCCGAAGATGCCGACAAATGATTCACTGCCTGCACCACTGACATATTGTCGGAAAAGAAAACAACCTTCCGGTCCCGCAAAAGATCCCCCCATAAAGCCAAAGAAACCACCA
Source organism: Spea multiplicata (assembly GCA_009364415.1). Lineage (NCBI taxonomy): Eukaryota > Metazoa > Chordata > Amphibia > Anura > Pelobatidae > Spea > Spea multiplicata. The sequence goes on from VKOC01014678.1 coordinate 1,410, forward strand.
AAGGGAACAATTCCAAAAAAGCGAAATTCCGGATCAAGGAACTCTCCAACCACTGAACCGGCCACCTTTCCGCACACCAGCGGCCCCCGAAATAGGCCCCAAAACCAACACTACCAGACGCATCCGTAAACAGTTCCAACTCCTCTGCCGTAGCAGACGCCTTCCTAAAAATCACCGTATCATTGAAATGTGCTAAAAACGTCCCCCAAACTTCCAAATCCGCCCTCATATCCACGGACACCCTGATAAAGTGATGTGCAGACCGCACCCCCGACGTTGCCTTGGACAGACTCCTACTAAATATCCTGCCCATAGGGATAACCCTGCAAGCAAAATTCAAGCGACCGATCAACGATTGTAACTGTCGAAGGGTAACTTTCCTAGCAGACTTCACCATGTCAACACACTGCCGCAACGCCATCAGTTTATCCTGAGGGAGCCTGCACTCCCCCTTACTAGAGTCAATCTCCAATCCCAAAAAACTTAAACAAGTTGTGGGGCCCTCCGTCTTATCGGCGGCCAAGGGAACCCCAAACAAAGCCGCAACCCATTCCAACGTCCGCAGCAAATAAGAACAATCCGCCGAATCAGCCGCCCCTACGCACAAAAAATCGTCCAGATAGTGAACCACCGACCGGCTCCCAGCCTCCTCTTTAACTACCCACTCCAAAAAAGAACTAAACTTTTCAAAATAGGAACAAGAAATGGAACAGCCCATCGGTAAACACAAATCAACAAAATACTCATGATCAAAAACACAACCTAATAAATGATGACACCCCGGATGAATCGGCAACAAACGAAAAGCAGCCTCAACATCAGCCTTAGCCATAAGGGCATTAGGCCCGGCCCTCCTAACCAACTCAACCGCCTGGTCGAATGATGCATAGGAGACCGAACACAGCTCCCTATCGATGTCATCATTAACAGACAAACCTTTGGGGTAAGATAAATGGTGTATCAGCCGATACTTCCCCGGCTCCTTCTTCGGGACTACCCCCAAAGGTGAAATCCTTAAATTCTCCAACGGAGGAACCGAAAACGGCCCAGCCATCCTACCCAACTGTACCTCCTTCATCAACTTATCCCTAACCACGTCAGGAAATTCCGCAACCGACTTAAGATTCCTACACTCACGCCCCGCATCCCTAGGCTGGAACGGAATGAAAAAACCATGCAGAAAACCCTCCTTCAACAACTCCGCATCCGCACGCCTACCGTAGCGGCTTAGCCACGGTAACATCGCGCTTAACCTCACCGGAGACCGCCCCAGCGGGAGCAGTTGCGGGCGTTGACCCACTGCCACCGACGGCCCCTGATTTACCCCGCTTGAAACACCGGTTGAGACCATGCGCCCCCCCACATCCAGAGCACTCATGCTTAAATTTACAGCTGGTGCCCCACTTGCACTGACCCTCATTAAAGAGCCAACAGAAACCTTTTTTATTAACGGCCGACGAGGAACCGGAGGTTCCCGCGCCGGCCCCCTGCTGAAAGGGCGAGGCCCGCTGAGCCATCATCAACTTCATCCACAGCGGTAGGTCCATATGGTCCCACCGCATGCCCGGGTTAGCTGCTAAGCGCTGCCGAAACTGTTCATCATACTTCCACCAAGCCAACCCCCCATACGTACGGTAAGCCTCCCATATCCCATCCACGTAGCAGAACAACGACGAACACAAATTAGGTGACTTCTCCCCTAACACACTCGCCAGAATGCAAAAAGCCCTTAACCAATTACCAAAAGATTTAGGTATCTTCCGGTACCGACGCCGCTTCTCCTCTTCCTCCTTTTTAGCATCTTTTTTATCCTCCTCCTTAACCTCCACAAACTCTTCCAGCGGAAGAAGCGAAAAAATCTCCACAAATTCCCCTTTCCACAGCTTTTCCTTAACTTCACGCTTCAAGTGAACTCCCAGCGGACCAGAAAAAGACACATAAGCATTCTGCCTAGCTGAATCCGCAATTTCACCCGCCAACTCCGCCCGCTCACCAACAGGCACAACATCCTCAGCCGACTGACCACCCTCACCGACCGCTGCACCTACCGCCGCCTCACCAGAAACCGACCCTGCCTGCACCTGTTGTTCAGACCTGGAAACCCAAACCTGACTACAATCCGCACTGGACCCCGACCTACCCAAAACTCCACTAACGCCTTCAGACCTGCTAATAATTTACCCTCCTGAAGACCCAAGCCCAACTCACCACCAGAAGCCCCGGCCGCTGAAAGCCTCGAGGTTGCGTCCTGACCGCCACCAACAGACGATTCCGCTGGTCTGGCCGCCGTCCCGAGCAGCTCCGCACTCGTCCGCTGAACGCCCAGTACATCCGCCTGGCGCTGCTCCGACCTGGAACGAGAAGAAGACCGCGGCAATACCCTATACGTAGACTCCCGACTGGACCGCCGCACATCTCTGGGAACCGAACCCCTAGAGCCAGAACGGGAACGCCATTCTCTTCCACCACCGCCATCTGCAGCACGCCCGCTCCACCGACCGTCACCGGTCCTCCTGGCAACACTAGGTGACCTCCCATCCCTGGTCCTCGAGCGACGCCCGTGGCCGGTCCGCCGAACAGACCGTGAAGGCGACCGACTCCTGCGTGAAAAAGCACCACCAACCCGACTAGCGTGCCTGCCCCGCTGCGCACCAACCCCAATTGGGACCGTGCGTTCCCTCCTAGAGCCATCTTCACTCCTCCTGCCACTGAAAACAGCACCCCGTGCCTCCCTGGGGCCTGATGCAGATTCACCATGCAATAAATGCCGGCCACGCCCATCCCTATCACGCTCAGCCATCCCGCGATCACCACAATCACTGCTGCCACTCGCCTGACCGATCCTAGGACTCCTAACAGCACCCCCAGCGCCGTAGGGGCCCGCCGCCATACTCTCTTCCGCTGCGCCACACACATCGCCGACCACGTGTCCCGTGGCCTTCCCGTCGCTTCCCCGCCGTCCAGCAGCGCCCCCCCCGCACCCGAGGCCTGCCGCTCTTTCCTCACCGGAAGTAGATCAGCCGACCTTCGGATCCTGCAGCACCGCTCCGGGGACCACGCCGTCTCCGCAGGCACGACAACCCCTGGGCCCTGCCCGCTCCCCGTCCCGGACCACGTCCAGCCGTGGGCTCACCACACCGCATCAGGTCCCTAGCCGGCGACCGCGGCCGGCCTCCGCAGCGGCTCCGCTCCCGCCGCCAGCGACCGGTCACTTCCGGACTCAAGCGTTGCGGCGGCCTTGTCCTCCGCACCGGATGACGTGACTCCAGCGATGCGGGCCCGGCACCTTCCAACAACGGGCCCAACTGGTCCCGAAGCCACGCAGCTCCTCGGTCCCTCGTAGCAGCCCGGATTCCTTCCAGCAACGCCTCCACATCACAATCCATCACACCTGCAAAAGAAAAAACACGCTCCCCAGACCAGAAAATGCCAAAAGACAACAATCCGGTCTGACAAGCAGATTAAAAGTGAGTTAAACAAAATGGATGCTACCTATTTATAACACCCAACCCCTAACCTAACTGACCAATAAAATTAAATCAAAACCTCTAAGGCCCACCTCCTAGCACTGTCAGGGCCTCCTCCGCTAAGCTGTGCTTGCTCCAATGGCTTCATTATTGCTTTGATACTCTTCTTGCCTTAATAAAAGTGCCAAACCTCTTTTTATAAAACCAATGCAAGGTCTATAAGCAAAACATTCCTAAACTGTTCAGCCTCTAGTATAGTATAGTATAGTACATAATACCAGCACATTCTTTTTTACATATATAAATGCCTTAATGAATGATTATCCTTCCATTTCAGAATGCCCTATCTTTAAATAGTTGATTATCTGCTTATCAATGATGTGGAACTCTTTGATTACATATATTGGCTTTTGTCATTTTAGTATGTTTAGTGCATTTTCATGCCACTAAAATTCATGTTGGCATAAAGGGCAAGTTGTTGAAGGTTTAAGTGGAGCAACTTAGTCAACTAGACAACCAGATTTAAGTTGGGTCCACTCATGTTTTCTCAAGTTGCAACAGAAATCAATCCCCTTGTCTATTTTAAAGGTTGGTAGTTGAGGTGGTGGTCAACTCAAAATGGCTCCAACATTATAGAGTCAACTGGCCCCTCTGGTGATAGAAGATTGGGGCAGAAAAATCTTTGGGGTATATTCACTAAAAGCAGAGTTGATTTGAGTTCTATACATTATGGAGTCCAAGTTCCAGTGAGCTTCTGCTGCAGGAAGGGCTTGGCTGGCCCTTTATGATGTGATAGGATAAGCCACATTGGGATACAGATCTTAGCTTAAATAAGGACATTTATTCTTTCCCAGATGTGTCCAAAAAAATGTATAGTTATCGACAAACAAAAGCTAAAGGTTTTGTAAAGAATTTTAGTTGTGCTAAAAGTGATGGACACAATTCCCTTTGATCTCGTTCCATCATAAAATTGTATGTATAATAGAAACTTCAAAGATTTTTTGATATTCGAATGATATGTAGTTCTCCCTGCTAATACATTTCAGTACTGAATAAATCCATTCCGGAATATGGTGACATTAGTTTTCTTTGTAGTTCAATAAAAGAAAGCTAACAGGTTAAAAAAATTAGAAACAAGAGGAACAAAAGAAGTAAATGGCTGCTAATTAATTTTTTTATTAATGAAAATCCCATTTTAATGAAGGGGGTGAAGACCTAAGGAGCCAGTCTCCTGCTCTAGTACTGGTGTGGGGCAAATTGGAATGTGGGGCATTAACATATTTATAAGTGTTCAAAATTTTCTTTGAAGTTCTGTGTGAAAAAGTCCATATTCGGGTTTGTCCCGGAGTCTGTATAAAGCCCTGCTTCCCAGGGTCAGTTTCCTCTTTCTGTGAGCAGGGGAGCGGGGTTTGGCCGCACTCACACCGCCTATGTCCCCTCCTCCTCCCTGCCTTATTAAGCCTTTTTAGGTCTAGCCCCACCCCATCACCACACAAAGCCACTCCCCCAAAAGATGGAGAGCGCTAGGTGGGAGGTACCTTGGTATGCTTTAAATGTTGCGCGCAATACACACAAGATTACCTAGCATGGTAATTAACACCAAAATGTTGTCTTCCCAATGACATATAAAGAAGCAATACAAAAAATATAAATAAATAAGCAACTATAAGTAAACAATATTATTTTCTCATCCTGTGCAATCATCCCCCCTTTAATACAGGATGATAAGTCTGTTATCAACAAGTAGTCTCAGATCCTTCTCCATAATAGAAGTAGACATTTGTGCGTTAGGAGTGGATAGCCATTTGGACATGCCTCACACCTTTGGAATAAATAATTCGGAGAAAACTAGTAGACACTTTTTGTAATTATCATTGTTTGTGTGAAATTATAAAACACAGCCTTTTAGAACCTGGATAAGTCTAGTTGTCTGTTCAGTATAAACATAGTAACATACATTAGGATAGCATAGAAAAGCATGAACCCCCGATCTATGGTGAGAAAGTATAAAGATTATTTCTCCTTTTTACCATTCTTATCTCCTCCTTTCTGCCAACCTTCAAGATCTTCAAATTCATTTAGCCAATAGATTTGTTTATATTCTGTATACAGAATTGTAGTTTCACCTAGGCAGTCAGTTATGAAAAAATTATGATGCACAACAGACTTGTGCACAAGAACCAAAATTATTCTAAATGTTTCCTGTCCTTTTGGTGGGGATGAAATTAGGAGGGATAGTTCTATTCAGAAACTAAATGCGTTGTCACTCACCCTCACTCATGCTCTGTCACTCTCTCTCTCTCTCTCTCTCTGACTCTCTCACTCCTCTTCTGTTTCTCACACCCACTCACTCTTTCATTCACATTCTCTCACATTCTCTCTCACCATGTCTCCCTACCTTCTCAACTGACTGCTTCAATGTCCATGTCTCCTTTCCCGCAGCTCCTTGCATCTGTCTTCTTTCTTTGCCCTATTGTCCTCAATATCCGCTTTGTTAACCGGGCCTCCCCGAAGCACCCTCTCCCTGGTTGGAGGAATGGGGCAGAAGCTGTCTCTGTGGCCCATTGCAGAGGTACTCGGAGATGCCAGAATAATAAAGATGGAGTCTGTTTGTATTATTCTGGCCTCTCAGAGAATTTTCCGCAAAAGGGCAGAGCCACAAGGACAGCCTCTCCCCCATTTCTCCAACCAGGGAAGAGGGTGTGCATGGACGGTCCGCCATTTTGTGGAAGCGCTCCGTGAGGCATGCTTAATGGAGCGGATAGCAGGGAGAAGTGGCCCAAAGAAAGAAGACAGAAGCAAGAAGAATTGAGACAGTGAAAGGACATAGGGACACGGAGGCAGTCAGCAAAGAAGGTAGGGAGACATTGAGAGAGCGTGAGAGAGAGTATAAATAAAATGTGAAAAAACTAAAACAAAATGCAAACAAAAATTAGGCGTTCTCTGCCATGTTTTCATTTGTTTGGCAGATTATGTTAAAATTAAAATTTGTATGAATCCAAATGCACAAATGCACAATGTGTTTTATTAAATAATTAAGTAATAACAATATTATGTCCCTTCTAACTTTTAATTTTTCCATTCCTCGTCTGCTGCTTGCTGCCGAGCTGCAAACATTTCTGTGAATTTGTCCCTTTTATTCTTTCCTCTTTCTGGTAATTTATAAACTAAGCACTTTATGTAATTTTCCATGTTACCATCAAATGTATGTTAATGTCTTGTTTTTCTAGACATGAAAGCCAGCAGTAAGCACAAACTCTAGAAAGAAATGTATGGAAATCTCCATTTATCTTTGCTTTTTAGATGTAGTTAACATAATAAAATAACACGGCTCAATTTTAAGTAAGAACTAGAAAATGTATGGTAACATGAGGTTTAAAACCCTATATTATTGTTAATCTAGTTTGAAGGATGGCTTTTAAGAATCTAAAAAAATACTTTCATTAACTCAACAACAAGCTATCATTATCAGAAAAGTATTATTTTACTAAGTGTATACATTTCAAGAGAGAGATATTAGAACAATCAAAAAGGTTACTTAAGCGATTGTGTTGCATGAAAAACATCCTTGGTACATTATGCCCAAGAGGACTTAATATAATTATGCCACAAATTGCCTAATATAGAAAATGCTAATGCTAGTCAACATAAAAACAAAGAGTAAGATATTTAAACATGTTAACCGTGATTATATCATCAAAATAATAGTGACAAAATAATGACCAAACACAACGTGAGAGAGACTCCTATTCAAATCGGTCAGAAATACAATGACAGTCAACACTGTACAGAAAGTGGTAAGGAAATAGGTTTCTATAAAGTAATATCTCCGTTTTAAGCAGGTTGCTAAAACCAGTTGGGACCTGGAAAATCTGCCCCCCCCCCTTAAATACCACCCATCAAGCAACAACTCCCCCTGTGCTTTCACAGAAAGAAGTACTAAATGACTTCAAAGAAACAGTTATTAATAAACATGGGATGGGAAAGAGGGTGTCCCTGAAGAGGGGGGAAGAACGCAGATGGGGAAGTGGTTTTTGGAGGAAAAAAGTGTGAGAGAGAGACGAAAACAAAAACAAGCTTTCTCCTTCATTTTAGTTTTTCGTTGGGCTCCCTCCTCATTTTCGGATCCGAGTTAAGTTAAAATACACTAGTCTAGTTAATCAGTTTCTTAAGTTTGGGATTTGGGGAGCCTGGAACAAGAAGATTTTACGTCTACCTTTGAACTTAAGGAAATGGCAAGGGGGTTCTTCTCTGTTGTGTTCATGGTGTTTGCATCACTGAGAGAAGCAGAGCATTGGGACATGACATCATATGTTAGTGTGCCACAATTGCTAGGGAGACAGCAATAAACAGGGGCACTCGTGGGTCCATCTAAAAGTGGGAACTAGGAAAGGCAACCATGACCAAAGCAATTTGTTACCATCCAAAAACAATAATGCCTCATTATCTGATGTGGAGTTTGGATCTCAACCTTTTCCAAAAAGGTATGATACATTCCCTTTATAGGAAAACAAGAAAATATATATTCACTTACGAGGAACTGAACATTGAAAATGAAAACTATACTATCTCCAGTCCAGAAAAATTATTATTTGTATTATTTATTTATTGTTTTATGTAGCGCCATCAGATTCTGCAGTGTTGTACAAGGGGTAGACAGGACATAACATTAATATATAACATAAGATGACATACAGAAACATACAGGAGGAGGATCCTGAAAAAATGACTTCTAGAATCTCAGAAGAGATGAGATCCTATCTCCTTTGCGGAAATAAATCAAGATAAATAAGTAATCTGGCATGTTTAATTAAGTATTTGGTACTTCATATGTTTTAGATATGTTAAAATATTTAGAAATATGTTAAAAAGTAAAAAAAAAATGCCATAGGAATTTTTTAAAGAACTTTGAAGTAAAATCCTTAATGTCTGCCACCATCTCTTTTCACCCCCCCCAAAGTTAGCTCTTTTTTTAACTCTATATTAAAAAATTGAAATCCCTGTTTAATACATCCTTTATCATATAAGTCATTTCTCAATCAGCGTAATCACCATGAAGACATTTCTTTTAATTAAGTAAGGGACTATTTTATATCAGGGAAGTTAATATTTTTGGCAAGAGGAGCACCAAAAATGGAGATTCGCACTCAAAGGTCTCTTTCATAAATAATGCCTTTGGAACAGATAGGTAGACTGGATGTTTGGGTCTTGATAAAGGACCATGTATTAAATTCATGTTAATTTTAGGACTCATTGAAGCTGCTTTCTTGAGTGATACATTGAGTCTTGCTGAATGCAGGACAATCCCAGGCCATATAGGTATGGGCTTTTCAGCCTTATAGACACATTTTGCAGGATATCGGGAGGCTCTGGGGGAAGGATTCATTTTTAAGGTAAAAAAGAACAATAATGTCTATATATTTAAATGCCTCCATGTGCCTTGCAGACTCCTTATGTGTTAAACACCTCACTTTTGTGTTCACTGGCACATTAGTTCGCTACGTATTCCTTCTTTGCTTTATGCCCAGCTGGTATCTGCCCCTTGGGTCGGTTGCGCATGCTTCAAACAGCGCCAGTCTGATTTGGCCCAGTGGGCTCTAGAAAGCTGGTAGGGACTCATAACAAGACATTAGCTGTTGTAGCAAGGATGGAGTGTGCGAGGAGGACTGAAGCCAGTAGCCAGGCATGGATACTGTATATGAGTGTTCTTGTTGGTGCTTTTGGATTGGAATGAGTGTGAGTGTGTGTTATATGATGGGGTGAGGTTTACTTGGCTGTACTTGCTCCTGAGCCGAAGGATGTCCTGTTTATGTTACTTAAGGAAGAGATATCGAGGCTTTTAGTTGCGTGTTAGTCTACATCTTACTGTAAAACCCATCTGATCCCATCAAATGCCTTAAGAGGCAGCGATAAAAAAAATCACGCTGTAAAATGTTCTTTCTTATTACCGACACAGTTCTTACATCTGACACACACTGTAAATGATTGGAAAAACGAATTGCTTGGCCACAAGCGCTTTTATCTGTTTTTGTCACATTGATCATTCGGTATTCCAGTCACAGGATAAATCATTATTCTTCAAAAGGCTCCTGTTCATTTAATTTAGTGTTTGGTAAAACTGTCAGAAAATGGCAATCCTGACAAGTCAATACTAAACAAAAAAAGGACCACTTAAAACAGGGGTTTTCTCTCAAGTGGCAGAGAATATTCTTTACCCCGTACTATGTGGTGTTAAATAAATGTGGAATCAAACAAAATCAGATACCACTGATAATACAATATATGACTTCTCAATATGGAAATAATAAAAGAAAAAAAAACATTCGAGACACTTAATGTTCTTTTCAAGAGATTTAATATCTTTTGGTGGTTTCTATGAGTAACAAAGAATGAATGATACTTAACTGAATTAGTAATTCATTACCGCTAAAAGCATTAAGGTTCTTAAAAATGGAGACAGAATTCCTCAAAGGTTTGAGTGGCTGTATTTTATTTTTTAGTCGTTTTTTTCCATTTTCAACAGCTTTTTAAGAGTTCTGATCTTCCCAGAGTGTTGTTATCACTACAAAGGACCACAAAAATATACAACAATGTCCTTCTTCATCATTGTACTCATTCAGCCGACCCTCCGCTATTCTTCTCTCTGTGCATGTTGATGGATGCCCCAGGGCTAAGCAAGTTTCTAGTGTATTCTAGATTATCCTCGGCCATATTGTTGGGATTTAAAAGGAACTGTATTATAGGAAGCATGTGGTCAAAAATATATAATCCGATTATTCCAATGTGACCCATATTTAGAAACACAAAACTTGACGCCAGATAAGAACCATCTCGCTTGCCCATGTGAAGACTCAGACCTTAATCAATCATTGCTCCTGTCTTGTATTCAGGATAGTTTTATGTCTATGCCATAGGTAATTAAACTCAGTCACTGTATTAACCTCTACCATTTCTGCTAGGAGGCTTATTCTTGGAATAAGATCATGGAAAGATCATGGAGATCGTGCTTCCTATAAAATTCTACATAAAGAGTGCGTTAGTTTTGTTATTCGAACCGTACTTTCGAATATTTGCATATATTTCTGCATTCTATTTTTGTTTGTATAAAAAATAATTCAATTTCCATTACATGTTACATTTGTATTAATTTTTTTGCGAGTTTACAAAGTTTATGCAACAGATACAATTTTGACCCTGTTATTTTTTTATCTCTTTGTTTTTGTTTTGCAGATCCACTGTGCAAAAAAGACAAGATGTCGATTAACTTCTGCAAAACCGTAAAATCTATGGGCAAGTGTTCCTTGAAAAATATTGAGAAAGAGTGCTGTTTCACATGCATGCAGCCCGAGACTCGGTTACAAGGGGGCTGACACATGAATCGCTTCATTATCCCCAGAACAGATTCTTACACATTTTTCTGTGTATTTTATTTTATATACGAGGTTGAATAAGTAATGAAAAAAAAATCAGATTTAATTTTTTATGCAACATTTTTTTTATATTTTAAAATATGCAAAATAACTTCTGTCGCCATAAATTAAATTAGGAGATGGCAATTTGCCTATTTACAAAAAGGATCTACAATTTCCGATCAGCTCGTAAGAGGCAATACTCTCCCAGAGCATAGCTCTAGCAAACACAGGGGTAAATATCATGCAAAGATGAACATAATTGTTTTGTCCAGAATTTAGTTTAAAAAAGTGGAATATTGGGTCACATTAACCCATTTTTTTGGGAATGTGACTGTGAGAATATATAATAGGCTGGCATGCAGCCTATTACTTTATAACCGCCAGTGTGTTGCCAGATAATTCTGTGAAAAAGGACTTTTTAACGAGCCGGAATGATTGTAAAGCCTATAACCAGTTTTTTAACCCAGTTTTTTAAGAGTGTGAAAGAAGTGACCGGTGTTTAAAATGTTTAAACGTAACTGAGCCATCTATAGGATATTATCAGCTCACTTCATAGTTCCAGGATAATAAACTGATCGCGCGTAGCTATACTAGTTTGATCGCAAGCGAGTAAAGGAGGCCCCTGGGGCCCTTGCGATGCATGGGCCCCAAGGTCCTAAGGTGCCCTCAAAGACTTGATGGTTGACAAACGGCACTGATGACATCCGCTTCTAATGCAGTTTGTATTTACCAGGCATGTGCAAAGTGTTTGTTATGATATCACTGGCTTAATTATGTGAAAAACGGATACTTAAGGTTTTTTTTAGCTCCACAATATAACTGACCCTGCTTAACACAACTGAGGCCCAGGCATTGAGATCCACCACAAGATACGAGGAGAGGGAGGTTCCACCACATCGTTTACATGGAGGCCTCGATGTTTCTGTCATGCCTCTGTCCAGTCCTGCTCTTATGTAGAGGTGTATCTACTTTGAGCGCTACCCTAGACTAGATTGCAAACTCACAGGGACAGGGCCCTCTTCCCATTTTGTGTGTGATTTTAAATGATTCCACTGCTTGTAACCGTCCTATGGAATCTGCTGGCACTATATAAATAAGTGTAATGCCCCCTAGGCCTGACCCAGGGCAGCACCCTAGCCACCCCTCCAAGGCCTGTCGCCATCACTGCTATGGCATCATATTCCAGTACTGTATGCTATGGCGTGTGCCAGTCCTAGATGGGGATCAGGATCTCCCTCGTAACCTCAGGGCTCAAGACCTCAACGTTCTGCCCCAGGCCTAGGCCATCTCGGCTATTACGATGAGTGAAGTGGAAATGATTTCTATTACAGTTCTCTAAACTCAAAACATTGAATACCTGTTCAGTGATGCGCTACTAGTTTAACAAACCCAAAGATTAAAGCTTCTCTGGCAAATTAAGAAAAATATCCCCAGCTTATCTATAATACGAAAAATGGATTCCAGGAAATATTATGTATAAGTAATGGTGCTTGTTAACATTAACCTTCATAAACCCCTCACTTGAAACAGAGACAGCGAGTATCAATAGAGGCCAGCTGGTTGTAGTTAATGATGCTTTATAGAGACCGGGCAAAATGGGTTTCTTTATAGATGCTTTTGAAAGCGCATTTGAAGCGGAAATAAATTGGGCTCACAAAGCTCTCTTTATCATTATACTAGCTGAGTAATCATCCACAGCATGCTTTGAACGTTACAAACATACGAGTTATAGGTAATCTGCCACAAACAAGAATTTAAAAAAAACGATTGCCAACAATCGAGTAGTTCCAAAATGCACAATTTTGTTTATCTTGTTTTATCATAAAGCCCGTTCACCATCACTTTATGCTTTTACTTCTGCACATTTTTGCGTGGTGATCAATAAGTTGGCAGCACAGATAGATAGATAGATAGATAGATAGATCATCTTTAAAGAGATGTTGCTTAATACTGCCTGTTACTTAAATCTTTCTAATACCTACACCAGTTAGGTCTGAAGAAATCTTGGATTGGATCACATTGTCAGGTGTGTTAGTGCCACCATGTTTATGAATACTGAGCCGAGTCCGCACTATGCATGGTGGGAAGGCGCATCTGGGACTGAGCTCTCTGGGACTCGGGCCAAGTTGAATCCGCCATTCAATCTCTGTTGTTATGCCTCGGCTGATGCCGCATGTGTTATCCCTATATGTGTTGCTTGATTTTCTGGCAGCGCGTTCTGGGGCTTATATCCCTGTCTACCCGAGCATGAATACCAACTGTGTGGCATTGCTGTATGCATATATGCCAACACTCCCAACAAGCAGGACTCCTGCTGGCACCTGCCTTACCTGTACCCTGAATTCCTTGGACAGCCGGAAATATTTCAATGCCAAATTTTCTTTTATTGCACGTCTCTCTCCTCTGTCACTCAAAGGGACACAAATACCGATAAATAAATACATAAATAAATCTGTATATTTTATCAATGTGACCTTGTGGAGGTGAACAGAATGCATGGAAGTATTTATTTCCGATGTGCAAAAAGGGATTAGGGATTATATGTTAGCAAGCATGATTTCCTTCCAGGATATCTATATTTGTATACATTATTCATATAGGATATACTGTATGTCTCGTGGCCAGTGAGAACTAGCAGGTTTACCAAATCTGATTACAAATTCTAATATTTCGCTGATACAGATTAAAAAAGTAGTGATAGAAATGAGTTTTTCAAGGGAACCCCACACCTTCTATCTAAAATGGTTAAGAACAGAGGCAAATAATTTGAATATATTTGAACACACATAGAAATAATTCATTCTTTGTACTTTCATCAATCCCGCTAGAGTCGTTTTTATGGAATATTTCACTCAGGACTGGCTTTTAATATTAATTCATAATCACACATTATTAAACTCTGCAGGAGCCTTACAACAATAATGTAGTTAATAGCCATTGCATAAAAAAATATTTCAAAGCAAATGATGAATTATTTAATTTAACTGGGGGCGGAATAAGAAAATAATACATTGTAGACAAATCTGATTTTTTTTTTCAGTTTAATTTATTTCCAATACAACATTTAGGAAAGAAAAATCAGCTATTTGTGATGGAATTTTACATTAAAGAAAAGGTGCTACAATAATACTTTGCACACACGACATCTTCACCAAGAGGATCAACGTGACATAGAGTTGCTTACTAATAAAATAAAGGATACACTTTCTAATTTGCTAAGTTGCATTCCCCTTTGGGATTTTTCAGTTCTAAACTAATTAATGGTGCTGTCATTAGATGAACTACTCAGGTATATAATTCCAAAAAATACATTGACATTTCACTGGGTTTTTTTTAAATTTGTGTTTCTTTAATGATCAACCTAGGATGATTAAAAATAAAATCTCTAAAAAAAAAAAGTGGAGCGGAGCTGGTGGGAGAATAGGTTATCTCCTCTCTAAAGAGACCCAATGCGTAAGCCTTTACTCACCTGGAGGCTCCCCATTGGTTAATAGGAGGGCCATTGATCTTTGTTTATCAGTAACTTGGGGGGGATCACTGTGTTCTTATTTTTTTATGTGCAACAATAATTAGTTATTGAATATTTCAGCGATATTGTAGCCTGTATATCTTACAAATATGAAAGTGCCATCTGGGTCAACTATTCAGTTATTTATTTTTTTTTTATCATTTTTACATAATTAATGGTGCTATAATATAAAGGTGCTAACCTATTTCATATGGCACATATATCTTGGCTGATGTGAAAGAATACAAATGCAATCATTCTGAAATAACTGAAACACAATGCCATCCTTAC
>VKOC01014679.1:0-34742 GCA_009364415.1 Spea multiplicata
TGTGTAACTATAATGTTCCACCCATAATCCCCATGTAAAAATATTAATATTACCATATTCTTATCAGAAATGGGTCAAATATGTTCCTTAGCATGTGTAACTATACTATTCCACCCATATTCCCCATGTAAAAATAATAATAATATATATTCCCATATTGTGCCAATCAAAACAGGTAAAATATGTTGTTTGCACATACATGTACCATATTATATCAATATGTTGATTACTTAAAATGTTTCTATTATTTCTATATAATTTACCATGATTCCGTTATAAAACTGTACATATTTCAGCAAGTAAACAGTTAAACATTTGCAGCTTCTTCTTGCAATGTATTCGTTGCAACTTAGTATCAAGCACTACCAAAAAGAACATACTTTGATTTACCATGAGTGTAAAAAGTATACTGACACCTATTGATAGTGCTGAACATTGCAGCCAATCATCCCATCATCCCATCATCCCCAATATGCTGTTTAGTACGTCCCATTTTATTCGTCTACAATAGCTAATAAAAATCCCTGCTAAATAGATACATTCTGGACGATTGTCTTGATTTTAGAAACCCTCAATGTTTTATGTTTTTTTTGAAATTAATACAAGTAGCATATCTCTATTTCCAAACCATTTTCAAATCTGATAGTTCTGCCCCCATGTGTGATTTGGGACATATTTGAAGCCGGTCAGTTCAGCTCACCCTATTAAACCAAATATATTTAAGCTGTAGAATATGCTTGAAAGCACATCAAGGTATTTCAAATGCTGATATTTTAACCATTTCCAGGCGCTAATTCTACTACCAGCCTTTGTCAATGTTTGTGGTAGGATTTTGTTGTGTGTTTTTTTGTTGTTGTGCTTTAAGAGGGCACTTTTTACAGGGTATCGCACTTATGGTATGATTTATGAATGAGAACCTACGTTATGGCATCTAAAGGAACAAAATGCCACCTGCTATTCAAGAAACAGTATATATTTTTGTATGAGAGAGTGATACATTATTTTGTGTTTTGAGCGAACACAGGTTGTATCTGAAGGAAAGGCCTCTGAGATCTGGAGAATTTATGACTCGAGTTTTAGTATTAGCGCAATGGATGGCATCACAAGCGATTGGGAATCCATTTTGGGATTGGAAGCAGTGGTTGCGGTCTCGAGAGTTTAGAACATCGACCTGGCATGTCACGTGCTGTGCCACAGCGGCGGGCGTTCTCTCTGGAAGCGGTGGTGAGCGCCATTTTCTTGCTGAGGGAGGGCGTTGAGGCGCTAGCGGACCGTGTTGTTTATCCCTGTTTGAGGGTCCTTATGGTCGTTACCGTTGCGTTCCGGTAAATATTGCCAGTTGTGCGGTTTTGGGAGGAGGGATGAATACATTGTGTGGAGGGAGGGGGCTGTTTCTCGAATTGATAGGGATGTGCGGCCGGTGGCTCGCTAGGCCTGTGTGTAAACATTCACGGCTAATATGCAGTGTTGGTGTCTGATGCTCCGGGTTTGCACACATGATTCACTTGCGCTCCGGTTGCCGATCTGGCGCATCCGTGGACGAGCTGCTGTCTACAGTGTGTTCCGGGTCTTGGCATGTGAGCGTCACATTTTGATCAGAGTGGTGGCGGCTTTATTAATTGGAATCGGTTTTTTTTTGGATTGTGAGCTCTGCAGCCTAAACTATAAATAGATCCTCCTATCTGGACGCGGCCGGGCTTTAAGGAGACCCATCCATATTCTTTGCTGTTCCTGTAGCTACCGAGAGGACCTCTTGCGCCACATGCGTTGGAATTCGGCAGAACACCGAATGAAACTCACTGGCTTCTCATCCACTCTATGCACGGAGACGGTGTCAGAGGCACTTTCCTATTAGGATCCCAAAATAAAGCGGCTCAAGCTGTTCCGGCTTTGATGATTTTTCCTTTTTTTATGACCTGGCTCATAAAAGGTCATGTGAATCAATCTTGCTTAAAGTGTGCAAATGGCTATAATTTTTTTTATTGTACATGACTTGTTGGGATCTGGAGACCTACATGTTTTCTCCCATCTCAGCCCCTCCTTTGCTTGTTGTGGTTTAGGTGCGGGTTCTGTCTCTGCTTCTCCATTAAGATTTATTAGAGGAGCTTCGCTTCACAGCCGATGAACGCGGCTTGGTTCATCTACTCGGTTCTTTTGTCCCCCTTGCTCTATTTGCCTCTACCACTTCTGATGAGAAGCGGTTCTATTTCTCTTGTTAAAGTCTAAACCTCTGACTTTATTAAGTATTGAAATTGTAAAGAAAAGATCATTTATGGTTATCTTTCTGTCTTTAGATTGTTGTCCCAAAGTATTTATGGTAGTACCTGATGGCATCATTTTGAAAATGATTCAGTTTGTGGGACTTTTTGTTACGTGGAGGAGCACAGGTAGTACACGTTTCTGGTGCCATGGAGGAGCAAAGTGTGTCCTTCGCCCCTCTTTTAATGGGTTGGGGTTTAATAACACCATTGGATATCATGGAACTTCTAATGTGCAGTACGTGTAACATTGTGTGGATTCTAAGTTCAGGACCTTTGTAAGTTCACGTTTACAACCCATTACTTCTTACATCTTGTCCTAGAAGAATTTTCTCAGCATCTATGGAACAATTTCCGGACAGCGAGTGTCTGTGAACTAGCGAAAACATTCAGATCTCTGCTGCCGGTGTTCACAAACGGTTTAACCAGCAGAAGGACGGCTTTTCGGAGTTTTTAATGATTCATGTGATAGGGTTTTGCATTAAAATAGCCAGTGTTGTAATGTTTGGCTATGTTTGGTTTCCTTTAAATATGTTTGATTTCTGTGGGATTTTGCTTTAAAGCAGCTGCCAAGATAATCATGCGTCTGATGAATGGAAATGCAACATGCTGCCGTTCTTGTTTAAAAAGTTACACGGTAGATTTGTATGTTTATGTAAGTTCATGAACCTCGACTTAAGTCATCACCGACCACATAATGGTTTGGATCTTTGTGGATATGATCATTAATCGTGTGAACTACTGTATGTTATACTTGTAAAGGATTCGGAAAACATTTATTTTGCCTTAATATCTGTTTTAACTTCTTTCCGCAGTTAAGTTGTTAGCAAATTTAACAGGTCATCTGGAAACACAGGTAAGCTGTAAAAAAAAACTAGCCTATTTAAACTCTATGAAAGTATGTATGTAGTGATACAATTCAATCATAGAATGGATGGGATTTGTGGTTAAGGAGGTTAGTTCCAAGTCACCAAGTTATTTTATGGTTTGTTCTGTTACTCCTTCATACTGTCTATTGGCCCTTATAATAAACATTTGGATTGGAAATGCAAATCGAGTCAAAACTCGGCATGCAGTATCCGTGAGGTCCATGGATGTATCTAAATGTGTGGAGAGTTCACTTTGCAAAAAGACTTTGCCAAATAGACATTTACGGTAATTAACTTTTCTTTACCAGCATTTGAAACGCATGGATTCCATTTTTATGTGCAAAGGTACTACAAATAACCAGTACCAGGCTCTTCTCTTTCCATGTTACTGCATTTTAATGCATCTGTGGTATAAATCCTCTTTAATTGCTGGCAGTTGGCATTGTGTTTGTATTACACTACATGCTGATTTAATCCAAAATGTTTTTATTTGATTTTAATAAGGATTAAGTTTGAATAGTGACTTTTGGACTTTTCCAGTTCAGGCCTTCCAAGTGTTTTGGCGTTGCATTCATTTCCATTTTTTTCCATCTTATTTAAAGGCAACACTCCATTTCAGAATGACTTAGCATATCCATCAAATATGTTTTGGTACCTTTGTTTTTAAAGACTGCATATTAAAAATGCTGTTATATACTTGTTTTTTTGTCTGCAGGTATCATTCAATCCAAACCTAAAAATGGCAGTAGTCATCCGTTTACAGGGGCTTCCTGTTATAGCTGGGTCTGCTGATATTCGGCATTTCTTCTCTGGATTGAGTATTCCGGATGGAGGTGTTCATATTATTGGCGGAAAGTCTGGTGAAGCCTTTATTATATTTGCCACCGATGAAGATGCCAGGCGTGCTATGAGCCGAGCTGGCGGTGTTATAAAGAAATCTTATATCCAGCTTTTTCTAAGCAGTAAGACTGAAATGCAAAACACTTTGGACATGAGCCGCAAAGGAGCCAGAGATTCAAAGCATTCGGGTCCTGTTGGAGATCTTTCAACGATATCGACTACAGCGAAGAAAGGAATGAATCAAAATAAACTTGATAATCATTCTGATTCTGGGTTTCATAGTAGTGGAATAAAGCATGCGGATAAACTGCACAAACCAAATGAGGCAAAGAGAGACAACAGGGAACCTAAAGAAGATGATAGTATTTATGTTTTTTTATATGGCCTTCCATATAGTGCAACACCTGATGACATCAGATCCTTTTTTGATGGTTTACATTTGGTTGATATTATCTTTCTGCTACGTCCAAATGGTGTTAGGAATGGAAATGCTTTTGTCAAGTTTGGTAGCGTTGGTGACGCCAATGCAGCACTCAAGCATAATAATGAATACATGGGTCACAGGTTTATATCTGTAAAGAAGACTACTGAAGAAAAATGGGTTGAAGCTGGCGGCCAAATTGATGACCTACATATGCAACGCCATCCTGTTGGAGACGGTTATGGTCGTGTAAGAAATCGTTCTAGATCACCAAGGAGGCAAAGAACAAGGTCTCAATCGCCTCATCTTCAGCAGTTTTATATTCATCTGACTAATTTATCCTTTAGTGTCGATAAACACGATATAAAGAATTTTCTAAGTGATCCAGATATGGCAGACACGCAGATCAAATTTCTGTTGGATGAGTATAAAAACAGAACAAGGGAAGGGTTTGTTATGCTAGATAATAAAAGGCAGTATGAAAAGTGTCTTGGTTTACACAGAAGAGAATTAAAAGGGCGTCTAGTTTATGTATTTCCTATTACGAGAAAAGAAATGTTGCAGTTAATTGACTCGCATGAACAACCATCTCCATCCATAAGAAGCAATTCACGAGACAGGAATTTTTCAAAAGGAAGCTTGAAAGAACATGCTAATTTAAAAAGATGCTTATATCTAAGGAATTTTCCTTTTGATGTGAGCAAAGGTGAAGTCCAGAAATTTTTTGTTGGATTTGCTGTGCGTGAGGATGACGTTATCTTGCTTTATGATAATAAAGGTGTTGGACTAGGGGAAGCCGTGGTAAGATTTCCATCTGAAGAACAAGCCATCATGGCTGAAGGTTTAAATCGTCAACGGTTCTTGGGGACAGAAGTCCTTTTGAGGCGCATCTCTGAGGAACAGACTGAACAGTTTGGCTCTTTCCCTGATGCACCAGAGATGAGAGATGCAAGGAACTCTCCTGTCTATGAAGATGACTTTCGTGAGCCAGTAAGTTCACGTGATCGTTCTGACCATCCTCTTGACATGAGTGAAGATTTTGGGAATAGATTGTATGAGCCCGTTCAACACTCTATAGGCTTGTCTGATTTTGGGCAAGGACATAATTTCAGAGGTTCACCAGAAAGGCAAAGTCCATACCATATGAATGTTCACAGAGGTAGTGAGCCTTTTGGGAAGCTTGATATTGAAGAAAGAAAGATGATAGATTACAGCGACTCAGAAGTTGATCAGAACCAAAGCTTTGGAAACAGGTCAAGTGGGGCTTTAATACGTATGAAGAATTTACCATTCACTGCTACAACAGAAGAAGTCTTAGATTTTTTTTACGGTTACAATGTCATTCCTGAATCTATCAATTTCAAACGTACAAAAAATGGATTGTCCACAGGAACAGCCACTGTGTGCATAAAGGATTATGATGAGGCAGTTGCTGCTGTCAATGAACTTAATGAAAGACCTGTAGGACCCCGTAAAGTTATCTTGAGTCTGTTGAAAATCTAAAACAAAGGGATTTTTTCCACTTTGTTTTTGTTTCCCTTTGACACGTGTTAGTGTTGGCCTGATTATACAAATTTCTTTACTTTTCTAAACGAAATGAGCCTTTTATATTTAAGTTAAGCCAGTGCAGCTAATTTTCATAAGTTAGTGAAGATTTTGTGTTAAGAGTGCATAATGTATGTGTTTGGTCACTTTAAATATTCTAATTTTCAATATATTTCCAGTTTATTTTCAGTTGTGAGTTTTGATGTACAGATTAAAAGTTACACATTGCATAAGACTGTCTAGATATTTCCTTGTTAAAGAATAAAAATTATACCAGCCATTGCTTTAAAAACTGTTTAATGTGGTGGTGTTTGGTAGGACTTGTAAAACATTTAAGGAACGTTTTGTTACATTAAGTTATACAGTCATAAAATATGGTGGAGAAATGGATGGCAAGTGCCCCCTATGGAATTTCATTGGTGAGTATTCTCACAATCCTTTAAAACATTGGAGACTAAGTGCCAAAGGATTGTCAGCTGATTACTGAAACATTGATTATGGAGCATCCACATTTCTTGGACCGTTTGAGGTGTCAGGATTAATATGTAGAATTCCAGACCATGCTGTTAACATTTGACTTCTTGACAGTGTGACCAAAACTAGAATACTCGGTGTTACTGAAAGCTTTGTTTTCTTGAACGTCACAATTCTTGGAGCTGATATATAATCAGGTTATTCTAAACTACAAAGTGGGAGGAAAAAGCTGCATTTTGTTTCCCACTTCAAATACTTCTGACTACTGTCTGCATGCACGTGAAAATTTGGACTATAATTCTAACTTTCTGAACATGGTGTTAGTAACACGGTTATAACTAAGCTTTAGGTAGAACTGACACTTGCTTTGGAACATTAGGCCTGTGGGTGCAAAAATACTTTGTAACACATGGAATGGTACATAAAACAAAGATTTACATTGTGTGCTTGGACCTTCTCTTAGCATAAAGGAAAGAAGACATGAACAGCAATGGCTGTGATACTGAAACTACTGCTAACGTTTATATCATCCCTACATCAGGAAATACCATCGGTGTTCTCTTTAGGGTTTTTATTCACGTGTGCTTTAATTCATTAGTGCTCCACAAAAAAAGATATGCACCTTTTTAATAGTAGTAGTTTGTTTACAGTCCTGTGAAAAAGAAACCCTCTGTAAATTCTATGGTTTTACATATCAGGATATAACTATACCCTGTTCCTTAGGTCTTAAGATTAGGTAGCTATAACCACAGGTGAGCGACGACACATGACATAAGTGTCTTGATTTATTCAACAAAAATAAAGCTGAAATGAAGAAGCCATGTTTGAAAAACAAAGTACACCTTACACAGACGAGGAATAGCTTGTAGAACCATCTTTAGCAAAACCTTGAAGAAGTAAGTCTTACATCATTGTGGATGAATTTTGGTGCCCCTTTTTTTTCTTTATACTGTTCTAGTTCATTGACGTTTGCAGGCTTTTTTATGCACAGATCTCTTAAGGCCCCCCCACGTCATTTCAAAATGGTTGAGGTCTGTATTTTGGGCCATTGCAACACCTTGATTCTTCTCTTTTTCAGGCATTCTGTTGTAGATTTGCTGGTGTGCTTGGGATTATTGTTTCATTGCATGACCCATTTTCGGCCAAGCTTTAGCTGTTGGACAGATGGCCTCGCATTTGACTCTAGAATAGTTTGGTATACAGAGGAAATTATGGTTGGCTCAATGACTGCAAGGTTCCCAGGTCCTGTGTCTGCAAAAAAAAGGCCTAAATCATCCACCACTGTGCTTGACAGTTGGTAAGAGTATTTGTGCTGATATGCTGTGTTTTTTGTTGTTTTTGTTGCCAAATGTGATGCTGTGCATCATGGTCAACCATGATCTGTTCGGAAATAAATGTCCTTTCGACAGAAGTCTTGTGGTTTGTTCAGTTGCAACTTTGCAAACCTAAGCTATGCTGCCATAGTCTTTTTTAGGTAGAAGAGGCTTTCTCCTGGCATCCTTTCCAAACATGAACTTTAACATGCTAAGTGAGGCTTATAGCGTCTGAGCTGTAACTTTTGGTTGTTTTGCAATTTCTCTGAGCATTGCACCGTCTAACCTTGGGAGGAATTTGCTGGAACGTCCACTCCTGGGAAGATTGGCAACCGAGTTGAATGTTTTCTAATTTTCAATAATCTTTCTCACTGTAGAAAGATGAACTTTAAATTGTTTGGAAAATAGCATTATAAACCTTACTGGATTGATGGGCGCCAACAATTGCTTCTCTTAGATCATTGCTGATGTCTTTCCTCCTTGGAATTGTTAACTCACACCAGAAAGCTCCAGACCAGCAAACTGCTAAAATAGGTGCTTACATATGCTGATCAATTAATCAAGGGCATTTAATTAGCAGAACCTGTCTGCTACTTAGCATCTTAATTCCTACGGAAGCAGTAAGGGTGTACTTGGTTTTTCACGCTTGGCTCTCCTGCTGAATAAAGAATGACACAATGTAATATGTTAAATGTTTATCTGAAGATTTTGGAACTTTGCTTAATGCTATCATTAATCTGAAATCTTTGCTTTGCCTTTTAACTCATAAAGGAGAATGAGATATTCAGAAACACGGCAGCAACGTGTTTGAAAAAGTCTTCCAAAACAAATTTTAAATACTGCTGGACTTTAGGAGGGCAGAAGGCACATGGGGATTCATTAACTAAAGGGAGTGTTGTGGTTTCAACTCCCTCACTTAACTATTCATTATAAAGGGCCAACAAGGACTGACCCTGAAGCACTGTGTAATGTATACAACATGTAAGGAGACCGAAGAAATCACTCTAGTGGAGTAAAGGAGAAGAAATTCAACTCTATTGTTAAACCTCTTTTTAACCAATAAACCCCTCTTGTGAAAGGTTCATTCTGTGTTTTTTACATATGCATTGTATAACTGTCATTCTCAGACAGTTGACTTGTGCTCTGTATATTTTATAGGTCACAAACTTTGGCAATACCCAAGCAATTCCTGTTTTTTTATTATTAAATATATTTTTTTTATTATATGCTGTTGTGATGCTTCAGCCATTCCTTATGCCTTTACACTGTCGGGGATATCCTTGTCATGTTGCATATAATCTACATTACTGTACACGCAAAAGGGATATAAAATAACATCCTGGGTTGGTTTCTTTTTAGAAACAAATCGTTTTATACAGGTAATTTTAATTTGTTGAGAAGCTAAACTAATGCAGGGGGTAACACCAGACATAAAATCTGTGGGTTTTTTCCCTTCACTCTTTTTCATTCTGGACAAGAAATACAAAGCAAAATGCCAATATGTGTATGAAACGATGTCACCACAAACATTGACTGAGATTGGTGGTAAAATGGGATGCATACAACGTATCAATTACAACAATTTAATACAATGGTTAGTTCACTATTTAGAACTTTGGTTGTAATTTCCTCTGGGGAATTCTGTATGTCTGTGCCAGTAGGAAGAATAGATAAGTATAGAAGATACCTAATGTATCGGGTTGCCTTAGTCTGTCACTTCTAGTCTTGTCATTGCCCTTAAATATATGAATATATGTATTGTAA
This sequence comes from Spea multiplicata, assembly GCA_009364415.1. Lineage (NCBI taxonomy): Eukaryota > Metazoa > Chordata > Amphibia > Anura > Pelobatidae > Spea > Spea multiplicata. Next base: position 9,485 of record VKOC01014679.1, read on the forward strand.
GAAGCGGTGTGTAGATTGTTTGCGCTATATCAAATATAATAAAAAAAAAAAAAAAAGTTAATTACACCAGTGAGTAGTTCTCAGTGCTCAAAAGGCGAACCAATATAAATAGAATACGTTGGTATGAGTGCAATTAAATATAGCTATAGCTAGTCTGTGTTAAAAACAAAATACTTTTTTTTTTTTCTTTTTAATTTGATAGCACTCACACCAATTTATTTTATTCCTAGTAATTTCATTTGGGGACTGCTAGTCTGGGCAGAATGGGCCCAAGAAAGCAATCTCTGAAAATTCTATGCTTGAAAATGTGGATGTTTGTACTCAATCACTTCCCGGAAACATGCCACACCTTGGGCAAGGCTGTATTCGAGACATGTTGAATATAGACTGTTGCACATATTCTGTACAAGAAATCAAATCCAACCTTGCGATGTAAATGTGAACTGCACCAAAAGGAAAACATTTCCACAAACATTGTGATACCTGCATTTGACTAGTTTTTTATTTAAATGGCTTTCTTTAGATAATGTAAGTGTCCAGATTTCTTACATTACATTTAATTATATATCACCAGCAGATTTTGTAGTGCTCTACAGTCTGTAGGATAAATTTAAAATTACAAACAATAGCAGACTGGTATAAAAGGAGAAGAGGCTCGTGGAAGTGAAACACTAGGAGGCAGGCCCGGACTGGCCATCGGGCACACCGGGCGTTTGCCCGGTGGGCCGGGCCACGGCAGGGCCGGATTGACTTAGGGGCTGATGGAGCTGCAGCTCCTTAAAATAGGCCCAGTCAGGACCGGACTGACTGGGCCTTTACGGCCGCATTAACGTAGGGCAAAGGGGGCACCTGCCCCTTAAGCCCGCTGCAACTGTGACCGGGTCCGCCACTCTAAGGGGCTGGGAAGCTTCCAGCAGGGCCGGCCTTACAGGTGTGCGGCCACACAGGGTTTGAATTAAAACTTTTTTTTTAAACTTAACATGGAGGATGTTAAAGTTGAGAAAAAAAAACAAAACCCCGATGTTTTCATTTAAGCCCTGTGCGGCCGCAGACCCCTAAGGCCGGCCCTGGTGGGGGCTTCCCGGCCCCTTAGAGTAGCGGTCGCGGTAGGCTTAAGGGGCTCTGCGTTAATGCGCCCGTAGAGGCCCAGTCAGTCTGGTCCTGACTGGGCCTATTTTAAGGTAGGGGCCTGGAGCTGTAGCTCCATCAGCCCGTAAGTCAATCCGCCCTGCCGCAGTTGCTGCTTGCTCCGGCAACAAGGTAAGTAGGGTGAGGGGGTGCAGTGAGAAGGGGCAGGGGGGGGTTAGATAGGAGAGAGGATAGATAGAGGGGGTACATATTGAGAAGGGGGTACATAGAAGGGGGCAGATAAGATGGGGAGAGGGGGTAGTGTGAATGCGTATGAGAATGAATGAATAAATGTGTGGATGAATTGTGTGAATGTGTATGACAATTAATGAATTCATGTGAGGGTGAATTGCTTGAGTGATTTGTGAGACTGCATTAATGAATGTGTTAATGATTTGTGTGAATGAGTAAATGCAAAGATGTTACATGAAGGGTGGGCTTTAACAATAAATAAATGAAAATGGGCTGCTCAGGCTTAAATGCCCGGGCCTATTTTTTGTCACAGTCCGGGCCTGCTAGGAGGGGACAGCTAATCTTCATTCAAGCAGTCAAGTTTGTTGATTGTTCAGATGGCATACAGAGGATTCTGTGTGAGTGTTAAAGTATGCTTCTCGAAAGAGGAGGGTTTTCAGAGAGCTTTTGAAATTCTGCCTATAAAATGTAGAAAATCTGACAGAACAGGGACTGGAATTCCAGAGGTTTTCACAAAGGAAGCAGGTACAGCACAGGTGAAGTGAAGAAATATGAAGTCTGTCAATTCTCTTGTTATATCCCTTGAATTTATGTATTGTATTAAGCGCTGCGTTAATTGTTGGCGCTATATAACTAAGATAATAATAAGGTCATGATAGGAAGAGATAGGGCAGTTGGGCGTGTATATGGATAGGGGGGGTAGAGATATCGGAGTGTGGAGTTAAGGGCTCTGTAGGTCTGGAGTTCTAATTTGATGATGGGTATGGGGAGCCAGTGGAGCTATAGGCGAAGAGGAACAGCGACAGAGAAAAATGGATTAGAGTGGTGAAAGGTGGGAGAGGGTTAGTAATGACAAGATTCGGGAGATATTTTTTAGGTGATGGCGGGATGGCTTGGTGAGGGATGGAAGAGACAGCAGATTCAAGTGTGACATCAAGACAGCAAACTTGGTCTGTCGGTTGAATAGTGGAGTTGTCAACAGTGATAGATATGTCTGGAATTGTGGACAGAGCGGATAAGTGCACTCTTGGAGATGTTGAGCTTTACATAATTGAACTCCATCCATAATGTTACATGTTTTGGTAGCTTTGTGGATGTTTTTTAAGGCAGCGGAATTGTAAGGGGTATGGCAAGGTTGAATGTTAGTAGATTGTGGTGAAGCAGAAAGGGAGACTTGGAGAATTTAGCATAAATGAGAACATTAGGACAATGTGATGGCCATCACAAAGTGTGTGTGAGGGAGGTGGTCCACTGTGAGAGACCGAGGGAGGAGGGGTGTGACAGTAGTTTGAAGGTGGCAGGTGAGTATGGGTCATCAATCTTTATATTGAAGTCACCTAGGATTAGTGTACTGTTGGGATGGTGGAGGAAAGGAAGTGAGAAAGCGGTGCGGTAACGTAACCAAACAATTCAGGCAGTAGAGCCAGAAGATCACACCCGTTGAAAGGGTCGGGGTTGACGCAGGGTTGGATTTGATGTCCCCTGAGCACAAAAGGAGGCCAATACAGGCCAACAAGTGGGATTGAGATTTATAGTAATGGGTTGCCTTCACCCAAGACAGGTTAGTGGTGGGCAGGGTTTGAAGGAAAGAGAGGAGGGCAAAAGTGAGGTGAGATGTGGACTGTGGAGGGCAGTCCTCCCAGTTTGCCTCCAGTGTAACCCCTATTTTCTATCCACTTAAGAAGAGTCCAAAGAGTCCATTGGGACTGCAGCTACATTTCCAAACAAGTTTGTTTCCAGGTATAATTTGGGAAGATTGCCCTTACCACCATATCTAGTGATGCACTAAGCCAGGGATCTCCAAACTCGGCTCTCCAGCTGCTGCAGGACTACATCTCCCATACTCCTCAGCCAGCCCCTTAGCTGAAGGAGCATTATGGGAGATGTAGTCCTGCAGCAGCTGGAGGGCCGAGTTTGGAGATCCCTGCACTAAGCAAACCCACGAAGTCCCAATCTCTAACCACTTTCACCATGTTTGCTGCCCCATCAGTAACCAAACATGGTGAAGGGGGTTAGAGTTTGTGGTATGTAGCACAGATGCTACACCTGGTGGTAAGGGCAGCTATTTCCACTGATGGGTAGTAGAGGCTCTCTAAACTGATCGGAAAGCGCCATAAAGGTGCAGCATAAAGGTAAGAAAGTAGCTTTGGAATATTACCGGTACTTCATGCAACATCAGGGAGACAGTGGGAGCTTAGACCGATCAATGCGTGGCTAAGCGGGTTTGGGTTTTTGGATTACTAGGCAGACTTTGGAGTCTGTTACAGACTCTACAGCAGGGATGGACTGTACCTCAATGATGAGGGGGCTGCAGTGCTAGGGGAGAGGATGGCTAGAGGAATTGAGGATCTTTTAAACTAGGTTCTGAGGGAGAATAAGGGACTCTTATCCCCAAGAATGCCAAGAAGCGGGGGGTTAGCGTACAAAATCTGCAGTCATGAAGTATTTGTCAACTGCTGAACCAAAAATGGATGGTAACCTTAAATGTATTTTAGCAAATACGCAAAGGTTGGTAAACAAAATGGGTGAGATGTGGGATGTTATACATCTGGTCAGTTAATTTACAAGGTTGCTTGCTTTTTAGAAAGGACAGAGTAAATAAAAAAAAAAGTGGAAGGGGTTTGCTTATATGCAAACCCTAAACTAAAGCCCAATATTAAGGAAGATGTGGATGACACTAGTAGTAATGTGGAAACACTGGATGGAGATTACCCTGGATAGTAAAAATAGCTGCACACTACTTGTAGGTGTATACTTGGATTGGAATAGTTGAACTAGTTCAACTAAGGGCAGCAAGTTTCTGAACCTGCTTAATGATAAATTTCTCACAATTAGTAGAGACTATCTGGATCTGGTAATAACTAACAATGAAGAATTTATCTCAAAGTAAGATAATACTTGGGGAATGGTGACCATAACATGGTTGCATTTGAGATCAATTCCAAAAAGCAAATGGGTAACTACCAAAAGCACTCCATTTCAGAAGAGCAAACTTTGATATACACCTATGGGAAATACAAAAGGAAATCTAAACCAATGTGGCTAACCAGGAAAGTAAGACAGGAGATAAGAAAAAAAACAAATGGAATTCAAGCATTATAAAAGCGAGGGAGTGGCAGTATCATTTATGGCATACAAAGATGCCAACAAAGCCTGCGAGAAGGTGATTAAAATGACAAAATTGGAAAATGTAAACTTAATCTTGCTAAGCCCAAGGTAATATTTTTATTTTTTTGTAACGTTGCCCCGGACTTTCCGGGGAGGTTGGCATTCTTGGGGGTCCTGTTCGCCTACATACACAGTTGGGGAAGCAGAGTATTCTGCCCTTTACAGATTTTCATATACCTGGGATTCCTTCCTGATTAGACCGCTTCACTTACCATCAAATGTTACATCATGTGTCCTCCCTCCTGAACCAGCACTGTTTGTACAGGGACCTGACTTGTTGCTGTCAATGTTGTCCGACACGCCACCCTCATTCTGCCTGACTTGGGAGTCCTTGGGACGTACGACATTCAGATGCGGACTGGACTAAGATTTTTACCCTCACCCACCAGAGTTCTAGGGCCACTAAGACACAAGAGACGAACTATAAAATCCTGAGCCTCTGGTACCGTATACCCAAAAAATGACACTGTTGGAGGTGCGGTAGTGATGTGGGCACTATGATTCATATTTGGTGGGTCTGCCCTGCAATCCAAATATTCTGGAGAGAGGTTTACCGTGTCATTTCGGAGCTCACTGACTCACCTCTGCCTTGCCAGGCTTTGTTTATGCTTTTACATCACAGTTCACTTTCTGTTTCTCAATATACGAAGTCTGTTATTAGACATTTGCTTGACACTGTAAGATGCCTTATACCTTTAAGTTGGAAGTCTGTTCATCCTCCTACGTTGCAGGCCTGGATATCTAATGTGGAAGAAATTAGGGCGATTGAAGATCTCTCTGCAACCTCCTAAAAAAAGCAAAGGGAGTCCTACACCACTACCTGGTTCTACTGGCTCTTGTTTGTGGGTAGACACCCTCCGTAAATACCTCGGTCACTTTACTGCTTGGGGCGTTCGTAATTAAATGTTTCTATGTCTTGATCTGCAACTTGAAGGCAGGATTCCACGTATGCTACAAGGTGTCAGTTTCTGCTTCTACATATATTGTACATATCTTTTGTGCACTGTAACTTATTGAACATGTATTCTCGACCTTGAGGCATCAATTCCTCTGTGCTCCCACCCTTCCTTTCTTTCCTTCTGTACCCCTTATCCCTCCCCCATTACAATATATAAAAAAAAACCCATTAGATTTTGAAGAAGAAAAAAAAAAAGTTAAAAAGTAAAGAATGTTGGTCCTATATTAACGGAAACTGGAAACTTGGTTAGTGAGGACAGAGAGAAAGCTGACATCTTAAATATCTTTTTTTTTTCTTCTGTTTATACCAAGGAAGAACCAATGACTGAGCCCCTGCTGGCTAATTTTAAGGAACCATTATAACAAATATGGGATTGGCTGGCACAAGAAAAAGTGCTCAAGCAATTAAATACTGTTAAGGTAGACAAGGCCCCTGGACAAAACAGCCCAGCTAGAGGAAAAGAGCTTTGATGATAGATTATTGCCCAGCTTGCAAATTGCTTAACTTCACTCTCTCAGAAGATGCATCCGAGCTTACAACTTCTTCAGACTCCCTGTCAATTTCAGGTGAACCACGACAGTAGTCAGACTGCAATGGGTTACATGAACGCTCTATTAGATGAGGGACTACACTGACTTTAAGGATCCCCATCCATTATGAGTTTTCTTACATTTTTTTCAAACAAGCAGAACAAACTTATTTTTATGGTGATAAAATATGCCTTTCCTCAAGTGAGCAGCAGGAGAAGTTTCTGTCAAATTCTCCCCAGAAGAATCAGAAGAGGAAAGATTTTTTTTTTTAATTTTTATCTGGACCATATAATCTTCAGAAGCAGCAGTGGAATCACCAGATTCAATACCAAAATAATAAATTGCGTTTACTAATATAACACAAATACTGTCATTTATACTGTACACCACATGGCACTTCTTTAAACAATTGTTTATGGCAATCCATTTACCGTGCAGGTGACCATTTCCCAACCGGCAAACAAAATCTTGCCCCCTCTGCTGGAAGGCAGTTCAATCATATTGCATTGTTCTTGTGTTCCATTTCAGAAGATGAACAGTCTTGTGTGACGACTTCCAGGACACACAAAAACCTCACTCACTGGTAGTAACTAATGATATAGCCAGTGCCCCACCATATTTGCACATGCTTAGAGATGCAAAAATACACCTATAAATAATATGAATATTTTGAGATACTGAATTTGCAAAACCTCAGACATACACATGTTGTTAACATGCAATACATTGTGTAAGGCACAAGGAGTTAACTGATGATTCACTTAACACTTTGCTGTGTTTTCTGAGAAGCTGCATTTATTCCATGTGAGACTCCCTATTAGTCGGACACAAGTCTATGACGTTGAGGTAAGAGGAAAACCTGTGTAAATTGCGAAGCCTCATATATGCTAATCATCCTCATCAGATGAATTTTCCTCATCTTCATCTACTACGTCATCGTCATCATAATCTTCTTCCTCCTGTGTTTTTTTTGTGTGCAAGGTACCTGTAGGTTGCTAAAAATACAGCAAGCATATTGATAAAACAAGCAAGAACATGAAATAAAAAATGTATTTATACACACACATCTTTATATTAACCTCTTAACGACCAATGAATGACAGACACGTCACATAAAAATGGTCAGTTAAGAACCAGCAACGTGCCTGGCACGTCCTGGCATTAAACAAGCAGAAAGTGATCTACGGTCACTTTCGTTGCTTAAAACGGAATTGCTGTAATGCCTTCATGTTGAGGCATTCAGCAACGCCAAGATCAGCATCAGGGGCCATATCTGGCCCCTCTCTAGGCATCAATGTTCGCCATACACTTACACCACACACCTGTTTTAAGAGTTTAAAACCTCCTAAACTTCAATGGTGTCGCTGAAATGCCTCGATAGCGAGGTATTCAGCAACACGGAACACCCACCCCAGACAGGGATCGCTCACAAAGCCACTGCAAAATATTTTAGAAGATGGCGGCGCACGCTTAAAAAAAACAACAAAAAAAAAACAAATTGCAAAATTTTCCAAGAGGGTCACTCCAGACCCTCTTGAGTTGAGAACCTTGCAGGTTGAATACAGGTACTGTAGTAGGACCAGATGTTAAAGAACACATATTAGCGTGTGCTTGACAATATACCAGGAGCTGAAACATTATACCTGAAGCACAATTTGTGTGAACAGAAATGAGTAATCTCAAGCATGGAAAGGGTTAAAACACCAGCATCTGAAATACCATGTGGTGTCTAGTTTACAAAAATATCTCATAGATCACTTGTTTAATGCCATGACGTGCCAGGCATGTCATTGGTTGTTAAGGGGTTAAGAACCAAACACACAGTGTTGGCCCTGCATAATGTATTTTTAAAATTGTGGCGACTTCAGAGATGTCTGAACATTAGCTATGCAGTTAATGGTCGGCCCAACTCTATGGGACTGACACATGATGAAGTTAGTGAGTTCAAATGTAAATAAAAAAGCGGGAGCTATTTCAGTTTTAATATAACCACACAATGGTTTGATTATATAAGAGGCCATGACATCACTGCTACAGGACTGTAATATACATTTAGTGCCAATACACAATAATGGATGCATTGTACATGCGACATGTATTTCAAAAGTCCAACTATTTACCGATAATGATGAAGACATTCCTTTTGATGACCCACTCCTTGAATTGGCACGTACTATGTCTAAGCGAGATTGGAAATCAGGTGGGTGAAGAGAACTTCTGAAAACCTAAATATTTGGAATATGATTTATAACAATAAGATATAATAAAATAATGTTAACACAAATCTAAGAAATAAACTTGAATTTGGGAAGAGAAAAAAGGATGTAATACATGGGCAATTTAAAATCTATAATGTTAATAACGGAGCAATTAAATGTATTCCTTATATTGCCAAGAATTCGTCAGTATACAGGAAATGATGCATATCAGGAATTCCACCAAACATCTGCTTTAAATGACTGAAGGCATATGAACCATCACATCTGGTGCTTAGCCTATGTTGTTATATGTGAGTAATAAGGTTAAGTTTAAAATGGCAGGTGTTCCGTATGGGCCTGGTAACACTGCTTTCAGAGAACTTAGTACTGACCCAATGTGATTATCGTTGAAAACAAAGGCACTAACGGTACCAGAGGTGTTAAGGCTTTGTGGACATATTTCCCAAAACTAAGCCTTCTGGTCCATTCATGAGCAATATTTGCTGTATAACACAACAGGACACACACAGAACAAAAGCTTCCACCTTATCACGAATATAGGATCTACCTATTTATAGGTCACACCAGTAAAGCTTGATATTAATTAATTTTAAAAACATTACTAGAAAGCTATTTTCTCGCTCTCCCATGCTTAGTCTTCACTCTCAAAAGGGTGGTTAGGAGCAGGGGAAAGGCCATGCCCTTGAGTATGCTCGTTCCCTGTTCCTCCAATTAAAGATCTAAATTAAAGGGAGAAAAAAGTGCTGCCTATAATCGGGAAAATATGGTAAGTCATCCATAGTTTAGCATTTTACTAACTTACCTCTAAATCTTCCTCTTCATCAATGTTATCAACATGATGATAAGCTGCAGTTAGCACCTCTAGAGCTTTTCCATGGAACAACATTTCAATCTTCACAAAGTCACAAAATATTTTCTAGTTCAAATATAGAAAAAATACACACATTATTGTACACAATATTTAGGCAAAATACATATTTTTGAAATTGCAAGTCCCAACATAATCTTCTTAAATTTAATCTACCATTAACCTTATTTCCAGTTGAACAGCAGTGACAAATTATTTAAAACATGGCGTATTTGACTGCTGGATATTTGTTTTATTAGTGTAACAATTTCACTTATTTTACACTGCGATTGTTAACGACACCTTGACTCAAGGACCGATTCATTTTGTTATGCTGCTCAAACTGAATATTGAATATAGCGTTGGATGATAAATATACCACTTTGGAGGACTGTGAGATTTTTTTTTTTATGTAAGGATTTTCAAAATGATTTTTTATTAAATATCATCTAATCCTCGGTTCATTTCCTTTATAATTAGAGATACCGTGGAAAGAAACAGCAGTTACCCAAAGGGTCTGCAAGCGGATTAAGGGAGCGGTAATCTGCTCTGAAAAGTGTGAGAGGCTAGTAATTTGATTCCTTTCTATATCTACATTGGTATTTTATACTTTTATTGTCCTATGAGAGTTTTTGTATTTTGTCTCCTTCGCCATATATGCCCTTGAATTAATGGAGTGTTAATACCGTCATTGAGCAAGTCCGATGAACTAAAATCACCAAGGAACAAATGTAACTAGGAATTACTAAACTGTTAAAATCAACCGATACACAGGTCTTTAAAGCAAAGGGAAGAGTCCAAATAACCCATTATATCCAACAGCCCAGTCCAGTAGTTTAAATATATACAGTAGGATTGTATATTAAGATACAAAACACACTTCACTTGAAGGTTATTTTTACAACATATTAAATGAATTAAATTCAATTACTTTAAGGTCTTTTATTTTCTGCTTCTCAAAATCGTCAATGGTTTCCTCAAGTTGACGACTTATCCGAGCTGCATCCATTGTTGCTCTTTGTAGTTCAGACTCTGCCTAATAACCAAAAACAGGGATATAAATAAGCAAAAAACCCCAAAAAAACTTTCCTTTACACTTAGGTGCTAACACAGGAATTTGCAAAAGAATAGAATGTTTTAACTATCTGGTGTTTATTTACTATAGGGGGAGTTGGCAGAATAGTTGTTGCTTTAACTTACTATTATAATAAACAATTTTCTTTTGAATGAATGGCTGAGCTGCAATGCATAATTGATAATATAACGTCTGAGGAGATTGAATAAATCTCACAAATGTAACTATACAGGGGCAGTCAAAATTTCAGCAGAAAAGCTCACTGGGCTTGGCTCCTTATAGTGCATTGTAAAGTCAAGGAGTTGAAACATTACTCTATCGTGAATAAATCTTTCTTTTTAACACATGAGTTTCTCAAACAAGGACTGTATTGAACATGTATAATGCATGTTCAAAACATCTTCCTACATTAAGTATACATGCTGCAGGGCCATATACTTTATTTATAGAGCGCCAGCAGATTCCAACAGGGAAAAGACTCCTGCTATTGCAAGCTTATAATCTATCAAGGCCAGTTCAACCCTTTTTGTCGATGAAGCTCACTGGGATTGGCTTTTAAAAACGCATAGTGAGATTAAAGAGTGACGAGAGAAGATTAAGTTCAGAATATCTTAGCACTGGCAATGAAACAATGTTCCGTTAAATAAGAGACCTCCATTATTCCAACACAAAGATATAAAATGTACTATTCTATATATTTTTTAAATAAATATCTATATATATATATATTATCATCACAGTCAAATCATTTGCACATTTTATACAAGTTGATTGCTGCGTCATTTTCTTGTTTCCTGTGAAATATTTCGTACCTGTGACTGTAAAGAGTGGTTAAGGGGAAACAGCAGATGTATTTCAAAACAATAATATACATTGGGTCATCTTAGAATGTCTAATTTACACAATTAAAAGTACATGAAGCAGACATGGACTTCATGAAAGAGCCATCAGCACTGCTCTGGTGAACAGAACATAATTATGTGAGCTAATGGTAACATTTTACATAATACCACACAATCCTTTTCTAATTAAATTCACTGCACTGTGGAGAGATGGAAGTGTTGTGGTCCAGCTGTACCTTACAAGAAAACAACAAAAAGAATCATATTATTGGACTCCATGACACACCTCAATCAGCAGCCCACTACAGAAAGTTAATAATTAATATTCCATGACACAGGGTGAATCAGCTGGTACCTGCTAATAGCAGCAAACAACTGTCAGAAAAGGTAAGTACATATAAAACATATTCAAGTGAAGTGGGAATATACCCTCATTATACCCCCCATGTGTCCTGTGGGTACATCCTGGATTCATACACTAAGTAATGATGTTGGGTTTCATAATCTGGAATAACCAATATACGACTTTATGATACTATATAATCACCTGCATTTATCCCAGGGTCCCGCTATAAAAAAACAGAAACATAACCAATTTCTTTTAATATCGGAATTTGAATAACTTCCCATTATAACATATTTTTGGCATATAAAAACAGCACTTTTCACATTATAGCCACTAGAACTGTAACTATTCAGTCTACAAAGGATACAATTATCTGACGATCTGATGGATTTCTTTGACGGGTTTTTTCCAGCTGAGCCATTTGCTTTGATTCCCTGTTTCTAGCAGTTAAAGTCACCTTAAGGTCCTCCTGTAAAAGGCAGAGAAATAAGGATTTTGTTGTTATGAGTTTTTGTTTATCAGTATTATGAACACAAAAGCATGTGCAAACATGCATGAGTACAATGTAAAATAAGGGGAAAACACAAATAACTCAAGGTAAAAATGGATAAGCAGCTCCAAAAACGTTGTTCCTCTACACATACAAATACAAATCGAATAGGATACAGGCGGGAGCGCTACATAGATATATCTATCTATCTATCTATATATACACACACACACACACACACACATATATACACACACACACACACACACACATCTGCCAAGGACTATACATAAAATGTTTTAATATGGACAAATGACTCCAGAACACATTTAACATAAAATCTCAATTTACACACACGTGTGGTGAATATAAAATACATATAAAGTACTGGAACATGCACATTTTAGTTTTCAAATTTTGAATTTTCAGAAATTGGTTTACAGGGCCCATATCCCATTTGGGACATTTTGGAAGCCCCCACTGTAAATTACCCCATAAAAGTATATGTTTATGAACAGCAGACAAGTCAAGGTATTCAACTAGGGTAATTCCGACAGTTTTCACGCAGCCATTTCTTCACTGATGTCTGCCAAACTTCACAGGGAAATTTTATCGCGTTTTTAACACATAAATTTCAATGTTGCATTGAATTTCTTGCACACATAAGTGCAACACATTTTGTTCACCAACATCCCCTGATTCCAACAAGGCCTCACATGCATGGTTCATGCATTTTTTGAGGCCAAAACTGGAACATGCGCAAATTTTCAGAAATTGGTTTGCTGGGCCCATATCCCATTTGGGATATTTTGGAAGCCCCCACTGTAAATTACCCCATAAAGGTATATGTTTATGAACAGCAGACAAGTCAAGGTGTTCAACAAGGGTAAATTTGACAGTTTTCAGGCTTCTTAGTGACAAGTTTAGGCCACTGACATTGATCAGGGGGACCGATCAATAATCAGTGACTTAAAATGTCAGATCACTTCTATTGGCCAGGAGTGATCTGATCATCATCAGCCGACTTACTAAACTCACAGCATTTGACCTGGAAGCACCCTGGACTTTCAGGTCAGTGCTGTTATTTTGTTTTTATCCATTGGAGCACAGCATTGACGGATATTTAGTCCCCACAAGCTTGTGGGGACAAAGGTTAACCTCTGCAATGCCGCGATTGTGTCATACAGCATTGAAGGAGCTGGTTTTCCTGCAATCACATTTTCAGCCTACAGAATCACTCCGTGGGAGTGATAACAGGCTTGGGGGCGGGCTCGGAGTGGCTGTGTTGATCTTCCCAGAAACCTGGGCAGACAGCAGCAGCGCCCCCGCGATCACCATGATTGTGGCGATGTGGAGGGTTAATCCCATAGCGATATCAGGGAAGCAACATCGGAGACAGACATATGAAAAACATTACGTTTGACTTAAAAGAAGGATCCCAAAGTACCAAGCTCTGGTCTTCCTAATTCATCCCTTTTTTTTTTTTTTCTTTCTAGTAACCGATCTTGACTTACACCTTCCAGTGGCGAAACGCATCAGGTTCTGTTCCTTCATATCTAAACCCAGTCGCACGACTGCTAAGCCATAGCATATTATTTTATATGTATTTTAATATTATATATTCACCACACATGTATGTAATTTGAGATTTTATGTTTAATGTGTTCTGGAGTCATTTGCCCGTACCAAATAATTTTATGTATAGTCCTTGCCAGTTGCATACATACATACATACATGTATATATAAGTTCTTATCTGTAGCACTCCCACCTGTATCCTATGCATGAGTACAAAGCCATGCTACTGTTTATGCTACAAACAAGGAAGCTGTAGGAAAAGATGCAGGTGTCCCAGTTAACAAAATAAAACCTGTACTCAATATGCAATCACTTACATATTACTGGGAATGGAATGTGTGGAGGAGTGTAAGCAACCTATAAGTAGCCAGCCATGCATACAATTTGTGTATTATACAACCTATGACCAACTTTTAGTGTCCTACTTTAGGGAATAAAGTGATGTTAATAATTAATATCTTAGAGGGGGCTCATTTTATTGCAGCATATTGTGAAAGCTTATTCTTTGTATTGGCTTGTGAAGAAAGAGAGGTGGTCACAGGGCTAGATCACTCGCAAGAATGCATTCTGCTTGAAATCAATGCAGGGGTCATTAGTACTATAGTAGTAGAGCGTGTGCACTGACAAGCAGGTGATGTCTTTGACCAAAATAATTAACCGGAAGCCAAAGAGCTGGTGCAGGGAAAGAGAGCAAATGCATAGGAGATCCGAATGAAACCCTCCATGCCCTAGCAAGGGGAGAAATCATGAATGTAAAGGGGACACAGCTACTATATGCATTAAAGTGGATACTATGGCTGGAGTGTTACTCACAAACATTTTAATTCTAGAACTACACAGCTTGTGTGTGATAAATGTTAAACACAAGTACATACCTACCCTTTTGAGCTTGACTATTGCTCCATAACTTTTGAGTGGTTCCACTACTTTGACTTCAAGTCTTTCAACCTAAAGTAAGAAGGAAATATAATAATTTGATATACAAATAATATACTAATTATATAAACACAGACATGTATGCTTTGCTTACAGAATATATAATGGCTTAATAAGCATTAAATACCTAAGCTGGTTTATTTTTGTACTCTTCATGACGGAGGTTTTAACATTTTTGCAGGGCTCGTGTACAGCTGTAATTATCTTCTCTCTTATTTAGTGTGCCCACACAAGTTACATTTTTTTTTCCAGAACCATATATATATATTTTTTTTAAAAAAAACTAGACACCCCAAATGCTGGTATTTTAACATTTGCTATGCATTAATTCTACTACTAGACTTTGTCAAACCTTAAGGCAGGGCTCGACTAGGTGTTTGTCAGCCTGTTAAATTCCCTCAAAAATGCCCCCACGTCGCCACAATCGTGGTGATCGCAGGGGCGCTGCTGCTGCTGTCTGCCCAGGTGCCTGGGAAGACCAGCACAACCCCCCCGGAGCCTGCCCCCGAGCCACAGATCACTCCCATGGAGTGATTCTGTAGGCTGAAAATGAGATTGTCGGCAAACCAGCAATTGCATTTTCAGCTGCCACAGCCAGCTTCAGGAAAGGGGGTTGTGTGTTGGTTGGGTTGGCATTTTAGAGGTTAATTCCCATTTTGTACGGGGCTCTGCTGCTGGTGGTCCAGGCAGACCAGCAACAGTAAAAACGAGCCCCCACAAGCCCTTTGATGACTCCTGTAGGCATGGAAGCCTACAGGAGTGATCAAAGAGACTCCTCCCTGCAATGGCTGGTTTATAGACCAGCAATTGCGTCCCAGCTGCCAGAGGCAGCTTCACGGACAGGGGGAGAGGGTTCTTCGGTCTCCACATGAGTGTGGAGACCAGCCCCAACCCTCCCCTGCTGCCTGATCGCTCCATGAGAGCGACAGTGCAGCGTTAACCCCTTCAATGCCACAATTGTGTATGACACATTCGTGGCATTGCAGGGGTTAACATTTGTCCCCACAAGCTTGTGGGGACTAAATATCAGTCAATGCTGTGCTCTAATGGAACATCAGCATTGAAAGAGTTAAAAAAAATATCAAAAAAATAATTAAAAAAAAACAACAAAAACAGCACTGACCTGAAAGTCCAGGGTGCTTTCAGGTCAAATGCTGTGAGTTTAGTAAGTGGTGAGTTTAGTAAGTGGACTGATGATGATCAGATCACTCCTGACCAACTGGCTCCAACCTTTTGTAGCTGGCGCCTAGATTCACAAAAAATTTGTCAAGCCCTGCCTTAA
Organism: Spea multiplicata; assembly: GCA_009364415.1. Lineage (NCBI taxonomy): Eukaryota > Metazoa > Chordata > Amphibia > Anura > Pelobatidae > Spea > Spea multiplicata. The sequence goes on from VKOC01014679.1 coordinate 25,075, forward strand.
GGTAGTAATTTATTGTGCTTAATTTATTGTCACACAAACTGTGCTTCAGGTATAATGTTTCAGCTCCTGGTATATGTCACTGTCAACCACACCCCAATATGTGTTCAGGAACATCTCCCGAGTATAGTGATACCACCCATGCATGGGTTTCTCTGGTTGTTTAGGAGGTAAAATGTCACACTGTCACAGCCAAACAACAGTCTGATAGGTGTTCAGCAACATCTCCTGGGTACAGTAACATCCCACATGTATGGGGTTGTCAGGTTATTTGGGAGCTGAAAGGCCACATCCTGGACAAGCACAATTCCGTTTTTTTCACTTGGAATTTTGACTTCTGGTTCTCCTGCACTCATGTCCTATTAGGGACATCTTTGAACCCGGAAGATTCAATTTACCCCAAGCAAAGCATTTGCTAATGCTACCATCAGCCTTGGTCACACCCTATGATAAAATCAGTGGGACAGGAACAGCAATGACAAGAAGATGGCATGGTAACCTAGCTATCAGATGTACACCTGTTATTAAAGTACATGGCACCATAACTGCAAAATATAAGATGTTAAAATACCAGGCAGGAGTTTGCTGCCAGGTTTTACGACCCAGTTCGTAAAGTGCCTGGGCTACACAATCCCGTCCCCACGTGACACCAAATTGGCAGACTCCCAGAGAAAAAAGTAACAAGGGTTCTATAAGAATAGGAACCTGGGACTAAAACTTATATTTTGACAAGTGACCGTAACATCAAGAAATTCCCACAGATTATTTTTCTTTTGTTTTATATAAAATTAACCCCCTACACCTTTAAATATAAAACAAAAAAAACACACTTAATAAAAGTAACGCACCAAAATTGTACAAAAAAATAACAATATTGATAGGAATATATATATATATAGGCCTTGAGAAAGGTCCGGAGGTGGTCCGAAACGTTGGCCGTGCTGGTTGAAATAAAATAGTGCTTAATGCACTTTACTGCAAAGACCCGTGAGTGCCCATTTTTTCTTTCGTTACATATATCTGGCTATTTTTGGAGCACCCGGGCAAATAAAAGCCTGTGTATATTAACAAATTCTCCGAGTGTGCAGCCGCTCCCTTTGGTTTGTGTGTATATATATATATATAAAATTCCTAACAGCAATCACACTGGCTGACTTGGTATGATAGGAGTGTGATTGCTAACATACAAAGTCAGCCCATACATGCTGAAACCTGGCTAGCTGTCACACAGCCAAGCAACCATTGCATAAAATACATGTCCACTTGAGTGGCAGTTGGTAGTAAGTGATGATCAATCTGTCAATGGTTAAGGTCACAAACACTGCAAACAAATCTGCAAAGAGCTAGACCCTCTTACATTGAAATCACAAAATATTTGTCATAATTCCTGCCAACCCCATGAATACCTCTGCCTGACGGTAATCCTGTAGCCTGGCAAGTTCATCAGCAAAGTTTTTCAACCCAGTTTTTAAGTTTGGGGTTTCAGTGTCTGCATACGTGTTGATTGCTCTGACAAGAAGATCGGCTTTGTCCCGCAGTCTGGCGGTCTTGCGGACATACCCGGCATATAGTTGACATAGATCTCCAAAGTGCTTTTCCACATTGTTAACAGAATCTTGTATCTGTCTTGTTTGGTTGTCTCTGGAAAGAAATACAATGGAAAAAATATTAACAATGTGATTTTATCAAGAATATTTATGTAGGTTTTATATAATTACACACACAGTTGTGATCAAAAGTTTCATTATCAATTAGTTGTTGCAGCCCTATACAGGTCCCTTGCAGCTTTGAGGGGCAACTGGACTCTAGCCTTACTGCTTGCCCGCAGAAGGGCTAAAGGGGAAACAAACAAACAAAAAAAAACAAAAACAAAAAAAAACAACACACCCGCCCGGGGAACTGCATTTCCCAGATATCTGGCAATACGAATTGCCCATCCCTGCAAATGGAGCATCTTCAAAGGCACGCATAATTATAAAAGATGTTTGGGGAGGGAGTGGGGCATATGGGGGGGGGGGGAAGTGGGGCATATGGGGGGGGAGTGGGGCTTTCTGGAGGCAAAGTGGCATATATGGGGTTAAAAAGAACATCAAGGAGGCAGAGTGGCATATAGGGGGTTAAAAAGAACGTCAGGGAGGCAGAGTGGCATATAGGGGTTAAAAAGAACATCGGGGAGCCAGAGTGGCATATCTCGGGGGCATAAAGGCAAGCACAGGGTGAGATGTGCATAACTGGGGGCAGGTTGGCAAAAAAAGGAAATAAAAACAAAAAAATTCATTTTTCTCAATCATATCTTACATATGAATTTATATTTAGACCATTTAGAATTACCTTTATTTTCCTTGGGGAACACTCTATTTACGGCTAGCACATATTATGGAAACAAAACTTAAAAGAAATATATACATATTTTATTGTATGCAGCTTTAGCATAATTAGAATGAGGCCAGCAAGTGAATTTATTACCATAATTTGAGTGTTTCATACATTGTCATGTTTGCGCTAATGGCACTAACCACTATGATTTATCTACACAGCGCTCAATACTCACTGTGCCCAACTCTGGTTACTTAAACAATTACGGTATATACATATTTTGGTGGCTTTTTATTTCCTTCTGTTCCCACTGATTCACGTATTTACTACCCTGTGTGTAAGGCAGGACTTTCTCAAATTACTAACACTCGAGCAGTAACTTTGTGTTAAGAATTCATGCATTAGACTTACAGCATAAAATGCAGGAAGAGCAGCGTCCCGAAGATAAAGTGTAAGCAGCCATTTAACACTAATATATATATATATATATATATTATATATATATATATATTACACACACCATGACAGCAGAGATCTAACCCCATTCAGAAGACCGCCACAGTGAAGTCCTATCATACAACATGCATCACACTTATCACCTGAAGAGTATAGCATAGCATCTGAACATTTACCCCAAAACCTTCCCATCCCTGAGGCAGATCGGTTACCTGGCCCTTGCCTCGGGGGTCTGGCTCATGTTGATGATGGCGCGTCCTACAGCTTCACAAAAGCAGCTCCACCCAGACGTTTCCGTCACCGAGGAAACCGCGTCGCCGTGTGGTTACGTAATACGCCACAGTGGGCGTCTTCAAAAAGGGACTGGCCGGCTTATAGTTTTCGGGTGATGTGTTGGTTTCCGTTAGTTACTGGCCTGCATCCCTTTGCAACAGCCGTTACTTCGTATTGATCGTTTGAAAACAGTGGAGTTACTATCGTGTTAGTAAAGTTGTGAAATAGTAATATGCAATTGCTGCGGAATTAAAACGTTACATGTATATATATATATATATAGACTTATAACATATATAATTAGATATATAGAGACATATATATATATATATATACAGATAGAGAGGCCATAAATAGACATATATATATATAATATATATATATATATATGTTAGGGGCACAGGGCGCCATGGCAACAGAGGCGCCTGCCTGGGACTTAAATTAACCCCTTCAATCCCAGGGGTTTTTGGTACCTCAAAGCCTGGAGCATTTTTGCCATTTTTGCAGTATGTCGCTTCAGCGATGATTCTCTTTTCCTGTGAATAGTTTAGCCATGTAAACTATATATTGTTTTTTCAAGGAGGGATAGAGCTTTCTTTTGATACCATAGTTGGATGATTAGCTGAAAATTTAGAATTAGAAATTTAGAAAACTAGCAAAAAATTAGAAAATGTTTCCCTTCTGATCCTCTCAAAATTAGGTAAAGTGACAGAAAATTCCATCCAGATTTATCGATTCAGGTGTCCTGATTTCAGAAATACCTAATTTATATAGATTTTCCATATTTTCCCAGCACATATAGGCAACACTTTACTTTATACAAAGCCGTTACATTTTTACATTAGGTGTGATGGGACTGCAACTCTAATTTTAAACAAATAAAACAAAAACACCCTCAAAGGTATATATTTCTGTAAAGCAGACAATCCAGGCTATCCTATCAGGGGTATTTGGGCACTCTACATGCAGGTATTTGACCACCAATCACTGTCAAAGGTGGCCATAGAAATTAGTTTTTGCACTTTTTTCACCAACGCGTCTTAGTATTTTGTAGTATTCGCAGGATTTTTTGTACAGGGTATGTGTTACGGCAGAGAAATCTAACCTAAATTGTTCAGCCGCCTCTCCTGATCACGGAAATACCCCACATGCCTAGTTTTTTGTGGTTTTCTGGACATTACAGGGCACAAATGGGACCATGCGCGTTATAGATTCCAACGTGAAATTTTCACATTTTGCTTTAGTAGACTTATGTTTCATTTGGGGCTGCCCAGCACCCCTCTAATTATAAATACCCCCATAAAAGTATATATTTCTGTAAAGCAGACAACCCAGAGTATCTCATCAAGAGCATTTGGACATTTTTCATGCAACCATTTGGCCGCCAATCACTGCCAAAGTCAGCTGTTGTTCTAATTTTGTGCACTTTTTTCACCAACATTTCTGTGTTGCTGAGGATTTCTGGCACAGGGTATGTGTTACAGCAAAGAAATCCAGCCTAAAGCGTTCAGCCGCCTCTCCTGATTACAGAAATACCCCACATGCCCAGTTTTTTTGTGGTTTTCTGGACATTACGGGGCATAAGTTGTAACGCGCCGGCAAACTGGATCACGGTGTGTGCTAAGCCAATGTATCTATGAAGCAGGTTAGCAGTCCCACAGGAGAACATGTTCCCATAAAAGTATACATTTTTGGAAAGCGGTCTACCAGAGTATTTTACCAGGAGCATTTGGACAATTTTCATGCAACCATTTGAACGCCAATCACTGCCAAAGTCAGCCGTTGCTCTAATTTCGTGCACTTTTTCATCATCTGTGTTTCTTTGATATTTTGCACATGGTATACGCTGTGGCAGAGAAATCAAGCCTAAAGTGTTCAGCCGCCTCTCCTGATTACGGAAATACCCCACAAGTCTAGTTTTTTTGTGGTTTTCTGGACGTTACAGGGCATCCACCAAACTAAACCCAAATTTAAATTTTTTATTTTTTTTTAAGGTTTTTTTTTTTTTTGAAGATCGTGGGGAGGAAAGGGTTAATTTAGGGTAAGACAGGTATTTGGGTGGGTTTTTTTTGCTGCAGCTCTGCATGATGCTCTCTCTCTCTCTCTCTCAGATGGAGGAGGGAGGCAGAGCAGCTGCAGTAACGGTCACACAATCGCTGTGATTGGTCATCACAGCGATCGTGTGACGTTACTGTCACTTTTTCGCTGGGCTATTCAGGAAGGTAGTCCCCGCAGAAGTTCTTCTGCCCAGACTACTGCTACCGAGAGGAGTCTCTCAGCAGCCGCAGCCCAGGACTTGGATGATCCCAACAGCGGACTACCTCCCACCAGCTGGAGATAGTTTCTGAGCAAAGGCAGCAAGGCGCAGCACCAGACAGATACACTAAGCGGGTAGTCAGACAAGCCAGGGGTCTGATACACGGAGCAGGATAGTCGGACGAGCCAGGGGTCTGATACACGGAGCAGGATAGTCGGACGAGCCAGGGGTCAAAACCAGAAGACACAAGCAAAGGTACCGAATCGTAGAGCAAACGGGAAGTCAGGAAAGCCAAAGGTCAAATAACAAAGAACTAGCAGGAACGGATAACCAGAAACGTAATACCACAACAGGGTGCTTGTGAAAAGCACAGCCAGCTTTTTAAAACTGGCGCCTCTTCACAAGCCCCTCCCGGAGCAGGACCAAAACCACGCCCCCCAGCCGTCCATCATTCCTCCTGCAACGTGCGGCGTGCTCGAGAGGAGGACCGACGACTGGAGAGCGGGTAAGTACACAGGCTCCGGGAACTACGGTTCCCGGAGCCGAATCCTCCCCGTGTCTCACTCCCTCGGGCAGGGGATCGTCCGCTGTCCGGGGAGATGTTTTCCCGGGACCCGCGGACGACCCTCCGCCCGTTACTAACACCGCGAGCGGAGGAACGGCCGCCGTCCCGAACGGCCGGCGTGCGGGAACTACGGCCAGCCTGCCTCCCGGCGGCGTCCGGGATCGCGACCGCGCTGCCGTTCCCGACGGCCGGCTGCGGGACTGCCTGCCAGCCCTCCTCCCGGCGGCGTCCGGGATCGCGACATTACCCCCCCTTTGAGGGCCGGCCAAAGGCCGACATATACCAGGTTTATGCGGGAATTTCTTATGAAAAGACCGAAGCAAAGCAGGAGCGTGTAGGTCTCGAGCAGGGACCCAGGATCTCTCTTCAGGACCATACCCCTTCCAGTGGACCAGGTAAGAGACGGAGTTCCTAACCTTTTTAGAATCCAAAATAGACTGCACCTCGTATTCCATCTGCGAATCAACAACAACAGGGCGAGGATGGCGAGTCAATTGGGTAAAGCGGTTACAGGTGAGGGGTTTGAGTAGAGAAACATGAAAAACCCTGGGTATCCTAAGGGAGGGGGGAAGAATTAATTCATAAGCGACCGGGTTGATTTTGCGACGAATTCGAAAAGGGCCGATATAACGAGGGGCAAATTTCATAGACGGAACTTTAAGCCTAAGGTTCTTAGTGGAGAGCCATACCCTATCGCCATTCATAAAGGAGGGACCCAAACGGCGACGCCGATCCGCATAACGTTTATACTTGTCAGCAGCTATAACCAGCGAACGGCGCACTCCGTCCCAAACTAACGGTAATTGTTTTATGTATAGGTCTACGGCCGGAACCTGAGAAGGAGTGAAAGAAGAAGGTAAAGAAGAGGGGTGAAAACCATAATTACAGAAAAAAGGACTAATTTTGGAAGATTCATGAACCGCATTATTCCTAGCAAACTCAGCCCATGGTAGAAGTAAAGCCCAATTGTCCTGGTGATCATTAATAAAAAGGCGTAAAAATTGCTCAAGAGTCTGGTTGGTTCTTTCCGTGATACCGTTAGTTTGGGGGTGGTAGGCCGAGGAGAAGGCTAGGGAAATACCCAGAGAGGTACAGAAGGTCTTCCAAAAGAGAGCTGTAAATTGCACCCCCCTATCGGACACAACCTGGAGTGGGAGACCATGCAGACGAACGACATGATTAATAAACACAGGAACTAACTCTGGAGCCGAGGGTAACTTGGGAAGCGGAACAAAATGAGCCATTTTGGAAAATCGGTCAACTACTACCCAAACGACGGTAAAACCCTTGGAAGGAGGGAGATCGACGACAAAATCCATCGCTAAATGTGACCACGGGCGAGAGGGTATGGGCAAGGGCAGAAGTAACCCCGAGGGCTTAGCATGAGAATTTTTTGCAGTAGCACACCTAGTACACGCGGCGACAAAATCAAGGCAGTCAATATACATAGAAGGCCACCAGAACTGTCTGCAAATGAATCGAAAGGTCCGCTGGGCATTGGGATGACCCGAGGGTAAGGACGCATGAGCCCAGGACATAATGTGTTCCCTGTCACGCTCTGGCACAAACAGAGTATCCATGGGCCATTTACTATGGACCGGAGCTCGAGACTGGGCTGAGAGAATACGGGATACTAATGGAGAAGACAGGTGAGTGGTGACCGAGGCAATAATCTGTGAAGGAGGTATGATAGGTTCAGGTTCCGATTTGGAGTCCCTGTCGGAGACAAACTGCCTGGATAACGCATCGGCTTTAACATTTCTTGATCCGGGCCGGTACGAAATGATAAACAGAAATCTGGAGAGGAATAATGACCACCTGGCCTGCCTAGGGTTCAGTCTTTTAGCATGACTAAGATACTCCAGGTTCTTATGGTCAGTCAAAATTGTGATGGGATTTCTTGCCCCTTCCAGGAGATGTCTCCACTCTTGAAGCGCCATAACGATACCTAAGAGTTCGCGGTTACCCACATCATAATTCATCTCAGCAGGGGAAAATTTCTTAGAGAAAAAGGCGCACGGGTGAAGCCTGTCATTGAAATCCCTCCTCTGAGAGAGAACTGCTCCGACCCCAACTTCGGAGGCATCAACCTCCACAATACCCGGGGTGTCAAAGGTCTTCCGGAAGGACGAAACGAAGGCAGAGCAGTTATAGATGAGAGGAGAGTCCTTCTCCCACAAGGGAGAAGCCCAGGCTAGGGCTTTGCCGGATAGCAAAGAAATCAGGTATCCCACTTTGGCTCTTTCCGAAGGAAACAGATGAGGGATAAGCTCGAATTGAATGGAGCACTGGTTCAGAAAACCACGGCAGGCCTCCGGTTCTCCTTGGTAGCGAGCAGGAGCTGGGAGTTTCACAGACGAGGAACCGGAAGGTGTCCCTGTAGCCGCAGCCGGAGGAGAAGACACAACCGGAGGGGAAGCGGGCGTAGCACTCCCGGAACCTGGATCAGATCTGGACACCAAAACTTGAATAGCCCGGGCCATCTGGTCAAGGGTGTCTTGAATACTAGAAAAGCGTACTTCATGGGAATCCAGCCGTTGTCCATGGGTGGATAGCACCTTGCCAAGCTCAGATGGATCCATGACCCTGTTGTAATGTCACTTTTTCGCTGGGCTATTCAGGAAGGTAGTCCCCGCAGAAGTTCTTCTGCCCAGACTACTGCTACCGAGAGGAGTCTCTCAGCAGCCGCAGCCCAGGACTTGGATGATCCCAACAGCGGACTACCTCCCACCAGCTGGAGATAGTTTCTGAGCAAAGGCAGCAAGGCGCAGCACCAGACAGATACACTAAGCGGGTAGTCAGACAAGCCAGGGGTCTGATACACGGAGCAGGATAGTCGGACGAGCCAGGGGTCTGATACACGGAGCAGGATAGTCGGACGAGCCAGGGGTCAAAACCAGAAGACACAAGCAAAGGTACCGAATCGTAGAGCAAACGGGAAGTCAGGAAAGCCAAAGGTCAAATAACAAAGAACTAGCAGGAACGGATAACCAGAAACGTAATACCACAACAGGGTGCTTGTGAAAAGCACAGCCAGCTTTTTAAAACTGGCGCCTCTTCACAAGCCCCTCCCGGAGCAGGACCAAAACCACGCCCCCCAGCCGTCCATCAATCCTCCTGCAACGTGCGGCGTGCTCGAGAGGAGGACCGACGACTGGAGAGCGGGTAAGTACACAGGCTCCGGGAACTACGGTTCCCGGAGCCGAATCCTCCCCGTGTCTCACTCCCTCGGGCAGGGGATCGTCCGCTGTCCGGGGAGATGTTTTCCCGGGACCCGCGGACGACCCTCCGCCCGTTACTAACACCGCGAGCGGAGGAATGGCCGCCGTCCCGAACGGCCGGCGTGCGGGAACTGCGCCAGCCCTCCTCCGGCGGCGTCCGGGATCGCCGACAGCTCGCGTCCGAACGGCGCGCTGCGCGGAACTGCGGCCAGCCCTCCTCCCGGCGGCGTCCGGGATCGCGACATTACCCCCCCTTTGAGGGCCGGCCCAAGGCCGACATATACCAGGTTTATGCGGGAATTTCTTATGAAAAGACCGAAGCAAAGCAGGAGCGTGAAGGTCTCGAGCAGGGACCCAGGATCTCTCTTCAGGACCATACCCCTTCCAGTGGACCAGGTAAGAGACGGAGTTCCTAACCTTTTTAGAATCCAAAATAGACTGCACCTCGTATTCCATCTGCGAATCAACAACAACAGGGCGAGGATGGCGAGTCAATTGGGTAAAGCGGTTACAGGTGAGGGGTTTGAGTAGAGAAACATGAAAAACCCTGGGTATCCTAAGGGAGGGGGGAAGAATTAATTCA
>VKOC01014680.1:0-56634 GCA_009364415.1 Spea multiplicata
AGCTTATATGCCACTGTGCCCATGATATGCCACTCCAACCCCTAATATGCCACTGTGCCCCCAGTTATGCCTGATATCTCCACATATGCCACTGTGCTGTCCCCCCTGGAGTGCCCTATAGCCCCCTGGTGTGGCTTATAGACCCTTATATGCCACTGTTCCCATGATATGCCACATACCCCCTGATATGCCACTGTGTCCCCAGTTATGCCTTATATCTCCAGATATCCCACTGTGCCTCCCATATATGCCACTGTGCCCCCTGGAGTGCCCTATAGCCCCCTGGTGTGCCTTATAGACCCTTATATGCCACTGTGTCCATGATATGCCACATACCCCCTGATATGCCACTCCAACCCCTGATATGCCACTGTGCCCCCAGTTATGCCTTATAGACACTTATATGCCACTGTGCCCATGATATGCCACTCCAACCATTGATATGACACTGTGCCCCCAGTTATGCATATATCTCCAGATAACCCACTGTGCCCCCCAATATGCCACTATGCCCCCTGGTGTGCCACTCTCCCCCATCATAGAAGCCCCAGCAGAAGTCATTCACAAACATCCATTGATCTATTCCCTAAATCATACATACTGGTTAATACAAACTCTTTCACTGCCTTATCAGAATTGCAGATTTCCCTCGCACTCAATGCTGCCTTCAGGTTGCTCTCACAGAAGGTCTTTTCTTTTCCCGCAGGAACGGAGCAGAGTCATTTGATGAGATGTTAAATCACGTGACTCCGCTGTGTTCCTGGGCAGAACAAGAGAAGTGACGCTGTGAGGGAGCAGCGAGAAGGCAGCCTTGCGGGACTGCGCGGGATTACCGGGACCCGCAGGTACGCTGGCTGACCGCCCTCTCCCGCCCCGGAATAGCTGAAAAACCGCCGCGCGCCCGCAAGTTCTTTTGCGGGCCCCGGCACCCGCCCCCAGTGCAGTCCATTCCATTCCAAGGCTATTGCTTGAGACATTCATCATCACTCTATGATACAGATGAACTGGTGAATGTAAAGGCTGTTTAAGCCCTGTATTTGTGGCAGGGGGACTCAGGGTGTATATATATATAATATATATAATATATATATATATATATATATATATACACCAATCAGCCATAACATTATGAAACCTGCCTAATATTGTGTAGGTCCCAAAACAGCCCTGACCTGTCGAGGCATGGACTCCACTAGACCTCTAAAGATGTGTGGTATCTGGTACCAAGACCTTAGCAGCAGATCCTGTAAGTCCTGTTGCGATGTGGGACCTCCATGGATAAATCCTGGTGCCACGCGATCTCCAGGTAAGCGACGCAAAAGCTCCCGGGCCTCTAAAATCCTGGCACCAAAGCTGCTGCGCACTGTTACTGCTTTAACCCCGTCTTAACGCCTGCTAAAATAAAACATCAAACAACGGGGGGAAAAAATGAACACAAAGAACGTACACAAATAATCGCCTGCAAAGAACACAGAAACGGATGAATATTCGTGAAATACAAAGGGTCTTTTTTCACGAAGACGAACACAAAGACTTGGCCGGCGCCCAAGTCTACTGAACACTGCAGACCAGGAACCCCACACAACAAGAGCTGTAGTCTTGGAGATGCTCTGACCCAGTCATCTAGTCATCACAATTTGGCCCTTGTCAAAGTCTCACAGATCTTTACGCTTGCCCATTTTTCCTGTTTCTTAAGGATAAAATGTTTTACTAATATATCCCACACAATGACAGGTGCCATGATAACAAGGTTATCAGTGTTATTCACTTGATTTGTCAGTGGTGTATATATATATATATATATATATATATATATATGATGTTGCACAAAAGGCCTGTAGATGTTTGATAAAAAGCCTGGCTGAGGTTGAGGTCAGGGCTGTATGCGGGCCGGTCAAGTTCTTCCACACCAAACTCATCCAACCCGTGTCTTTATGGACCTTGCTTTGTGCACTGGGACACAGTCATGCTGTGAGAAAAAGGGCCTTTCCCAAACTGTTCCAACAAGATTGGAGGCATAGCATTGCCCAAAATGTCTTAGTTTGCTGAAGCATTAAGATTTCACTGGAACGCCTATAAAACAGTCCCATGCCAAATCTCTCCTCCACCAAACTTTACAGTTGGCACAATGTAGTCAGGCAGGTAACGCTCTCCTGGCATCCACCAAACCCAGACTCGTCCACCATACTGCTAAACGGAGAAGTGTGATTTGTCACTCCACAGCAGCTCCAGAATCCAGTGGTGGCGTGTTTTACACCACTCAATCTGTCGTTTGGCCTTGTAGATTGTGAGGCTTGCATGCAACGCCTCTGCCATGGAAACCCATGCCATGAAGCTCCCGCCGCACAGTTTTTGTGCTGATATTAATGCCAGTGGAAGTTTGGAACTCTTCAGCTATGGAATCAGCAGATCGTTTGCGACTTTTACGCACCATGCACCTAATCACTCGGAGAGCCCGCTCTGTGACTTTAGGTGGTCTTCTGCTTTGTGGCTGAGTTGCTACTGAGTTCTACTTCCCAATAATATCACCAACAGTTGACCATGGGATTTCTAGCAGGGATGAAATTTCACAAACTGACTTATAACTACGGTGGCATCCTATTACAGCACCACACATTAATTCACGGAGCTCTTCAAAACGACCCATTCCTTTCACAAATGTTTGGAAATGCAGCCGGCATGGCTAAGTGCTTGAATTTATACACCTGTGGCAATTGATGTGATTGAATCATAACTAGGAGGTGTGTCCATACAGTGTGTGTGTGTGTATATATATATATATACACACACACAGTGTGTGTGTGATATATATATATATATATATATATATATAATATATATATACATATACACACATTTCAGATTTTCTATTATGTTATTAAACAAATCAGGCAATTCTCTAATTGTGTAAATTACAAAGCAGCTAATGTACGCTTGACATAACCAGAATGCTTGAATTACCAAACATTGTCACTAGATGGCGATCAAGTTTCATCCCTTAGCAGTTTATCATCACTGCATGTATATTTTTACTAATTGCAAATAGCTTTTGTGTATCTGTTGAAATGTATTTTTTTATGGCATTGAGAAGAGATACAATTTACATTGTATATTATATCGTAAGGATTAGCTTAGTTAAGAAGCGGGACGGGTGCCCATTTATGTTTGTTATAATATCAATGTCAAAGAGCTATCTCCTGGGACATTGCAGCGTCTCTCTAGTGTTATTTAGTCCTGTATATTATTTCTGGTGCGTTTTCTGATATTTAGTATTTTACCTCCTTTGAATTAAACTTTTTCCTCTTGTAGAATGTAAAACATTTTTATCTAGAAGAAAATCTTCATATTTTGTGACCATCTCTCTAGCATTCCATGTAGATTGAAGGTATTTTGATCACAATAACTTTTGGGGGTTGCTGTACATTTTATGGACGCTTTTTCCTCTCTCTACTAAATTTCTCCATTGCTCTTTTTTATCTTTGTATCCCTTGTTCCTCCCATGAAAGAAAGTGAGAAGAGAGACGGGAAAACAGAGTGTGAGAAATAGATTAGTCTGTGTTAGTGAGTAACCATGTGAAAAAAAAAGAGACTTGAAGAACAGAGAAAACATGAGACTCGCGTACAGAGACACTCAACGGACAATATATGCATCTCAAGCCTGGCAGAGAAAACTTCATGCGCTAACCGTAACCGTGAAGGAAAGTGATGGATATGGTCTCTGACAGATATAAGCCCCAAGGAAATATGATGTCATCAACTGTGTTTTACAACATTTCTTGAGATGTTAATGCACAACCAGTTAGTATTCATTTTTGAAAAGTAACACTATATTTAACATTTTCATTTTTGTTGAATCTTCCCTTTAAGGGGAGATGTTTAACCAGAAGCGACGTTATGGGAAGGAATTATCCCACGCCTCCTAAAATCTTTTAAACCGGGTGTCCGCCGCCATACAGTGTACGGCAGATGTTGACACCCCAGGGAGGGGCCAGATATGGCCCCTGACGCCGATCTCGGTGTTGCTGAATGCCTTGACACGAAGTGAGGTGCCAGGCACGTCAATGGACATTAAGGGGTAAAGCAGGAACGAAGGTCAAGCAGAGATCTGGTACATAGTCCAAGATCAAAGGCAGCAATACAACAGGATAAGACAAGCTCGTAGGCAAAAAAAAAAGGTTCCTGAAAGTTAAGGCATTGTCTTAATGTAATTAAACATTTCAAATGACAGCTCTGCTAACTGAAACAGCACATTTAACCATTTGCATGCCATGGCACGCGCTTGACAAATTGGGCTCAGAATGTCAACCACGTACCTTGTATGTGGTTACGGTTCAGTGTCTACTCACACTAAATCTTTTTTCTGTAGTGTAGGGGGCTGCAGATGGGCTACTGAAGCAATTGGTGGTCATCTCCCCAACTCAGAGGAAGGTAGTATAACTAATGGGGTCCCACAGGGATTTGTAGTAGTCCTATTTTTTTTTATATTTTATAATATTTTTTATATTTTTATATTTTTTTTATTAGTGTCTCAACGTCTCTTTTGCAGACGATACAAAGATTAAGCCATATGATTAATTACTTAAGAAATAAAGAAGAATCAGGAAATACTAGGGGGTCTTAAGGAGAGAAAGAAGAAAGAGAGGGGAAGTGATAGCAACATTTAACTACATAATGGGAATTAGCAGATTTCAGGAGGGAAGCACATTTTAAATTAAACATTTTAGCAGAAGAGGGTAAAGAGGTTTAGATGTAATATATGGAAGTTTTACTTTTCCGAGAGGGTTGTAGATAAGGGCAACAGGCTCCTAACAGAAGTGGTGGTTAATACACTGAGGGACTGTAAACATGCATGAGATATCCCAAATATAAAAAATATATAGGATCACTTAATGGCAGACTAGTGGTGCCAACTGGTTCTTATATGCCATCAAATGATACGTGCATGTAACTAGGTCTCATGTATTTAACTGTACAGATATTACGAGGGGACCGCATCAGCCATACACATTACATGCCCTGCAGCATGTGGGATTATGTAGCGGTAACCAATGCATTTGAACATGTGACGTGTTCTGGTAAAATGGAGTGTGGTCACCGTATGTAGGGTTTACCGTTACATTCTGCAGGCTTTATCTTACAGTGAAGCTGCTGACCGGTCAAAGACAAATCAATAGCTAACCCAACTATAGAAAAAAAAGGCAGCAATGGGTCCATTGAGCAAGCAGTCCAATATGTAGGTTTCTTTAGGTAAAGTGTAAGTTATTTATGCAGACCATAAATAAAAGAGTAGATAGCGGAAATCCGTAGGTTCGCCTCGGGAGTTAAACGGCCATTAGAACGACTTTATTGGTCGCCTGCAGGGGCCTCCTCTGGCATCAACTAATTGATTTGCTCGCATGGCCCTTTAACTCCTGACGGCATACCGACGGATTTCCGGTCCTGTTAACCCCTGCGATGCTGCATAGATAAAGTAGGCTAGATGGGGAAGGGACCAGGGAGATTAGTAAACAAAGATGAACGTGAAGACTCTTCATGTTGCGTGTCTTCATCTTCGTATACACTTTGCCGCCACCATGTTCGGTATTCGGCCTGAACAACACACACCCTTCGTGTTTGTTTTTGTTGTTTGCCCAAATATGAATGCACCAGTCTACTAACAACCCATTGATCTTGATTTAAGACCCAGAAAGGAAGCTAAAGAAAAATGGCAGATGGCAATTCTACAAAAAAGAATAGTTATCAAATATATACAGTGAATGCAGTGTTAAAGAAAACAGATGCTTATTTTTCTACATTTTCTTTGGTGGCCTTATCAATTTCAGATGCTTATCAACCGGACGGAAGTTTAAAGTACAGTATTAGGCTGTGGGGCAGCTGATTCGGTGGCATATATTCAGTGGCAGTCCATATGGCTCCGTGGCATTAATAAGGCACTGCTAATCCCTTAACACCTTTGCCAAATGGCACAGCTCAATTCAGAATATCTTAGGGCATCGAAAAGAACGTTTATGCAAGTATTATTATTATCATTTATTAATTAAGCGCCAACAAATGACGCAATGCTGTATAATTTAAATGGGGCAGTTAACAAACATATAAAATATATACATTAATACATACATAGTATATAATGTTTCTGTTTTCTGTACTTTAATCCACATTTACAAAAACAAACCAGCATTACAACGAAAAGATCAAAAATTTTATTAAGAAATAACCGCAGAAACCCTTTAAGAACTAAGGCTATTTTAGCGCAAGACGTAATATTACATTTTAAATGCCAACTTTTGTATGGAAATAATGTGTCCTCTGTCCTTAAGGGGTTAAATACTGCACTACAGGCTAGATAGCGATAATTAGAATTAAGTTTAATGTATACATAATTCCATGCAAACAAGTATCTTTTCTAAGATACCCCTGTCATTTTTTTATAACTGCATTAATAATTTATGAAATATGTAAATATTGTCCTGTTTTCCTAATTCTCAAACAGTTCCCTTGGGATCGTTGCCATGTCAAACGCAGTTTTCTAGCTTTGATATAGTACATCTGTGTCTGCTACGTTTGTCAGCATTACGGATATATGCTGAGTTGATCTATACGTCCGAATCGGCGTAGTGTTTCGGTTTTCATCCTTTGTAGTCCATTCATCTTTCATTTCTAAACATCCCTTTTTTGGTTAACAGCTTTTTTGCAAGCACAGAAATGTCGAAGTACAGAATGAAAACAGGGGGGGCGGGGGTATAAAAGAAGGCGAGTTAGGGAAAGGATCATTTGGGGATTGACGAACACTTTTCTTGCAGCTCTTCATTGTAATTCTAGTCACAATCTCTCAGCTCTGCAGATCTCCAGTTATACTGTGCATACAGTCGCATGTCAGCCACCATTGTGAAATACTGCATTTCTCAATCTTATCAGAAACGTCCACATCTGTGAAGCAGGCAGCCGCGCAGGGAATGTGAACGTTTGCTTTCTCTGTCTGTATACACAAATATAATTTGGGATTGAAAAAACCTTCATTTTGTTTATCTGCAGACCAGGAGGTGGACGTGGTTAGCCATGTGGTATTTTGGGTAATTTTTCCCTGCTTAAACACCACATTGAACGTTTTCTTTACAGCTATGCTAATGAAGCCTTGCTTAATCCTTTTCTGCATGGACCTTCATTAGTCAGACTTTCCGGCTGCGCAATTAACACTGAGCAATTCTATTGTTCACCACAAGGCAGTATGATTAGGAGTCAGTGTGTTTGTCTAGTAGAATAAGTTAAAATAACAGAGCTAGGACCATACCTGAGAACTTCTGGGCCCCGGCTACCCGGAGCCTTCCCTTGTGGGACGCGGCCAGGACTGCCCACTGACGTCGGCGGTCCCGTGACGTCGATGGGAGGTCCCGCTGACGTTGATCGCCTCCTAAATTTTTTAAAACGGATGTCCCCCGCCATACAGTGTATGGCAGACGTTGACACCCTGGGGAGGGGCCAGACATGGCCCCTGATGCCGATCTCAGTGTTGCTGAATGCCTAGACAATGAGGAATTACAGCAACACCGTTTGGGTGCAGAAATCGAACGTAGATTGCTTTCTGCACCCATGTAATGCCATGAAGGTCCTGGCACATCAATTGTCACTAACCGGATGTTAGTGCATGATGTGCTAGAACCGGCAATTGTCATTAAGGAGTTCAACATATATTAGGGAAAAATCAAGGATAACAAAGAAAATAATTTAAAACCCTAAACACAATATTAAAAAGATCGGCTTCAGCGTGGAAACTTTCAGAGGTTCCTCTACTGCGTGGTGCCAGAATTCAGGCTGAAGGCCCAACTGTCGTCTGTAGAGCATAATGTTACATTTTATTTAAAAACACAATCCATCCACAACAACATTCCAATGCATGGTCTCCACATTCCTCCTCCTTCTGAGATCAACCTTTCTCCGCTTCTTCCCTCCAACCACAGTGGACAAAGTTCACGCTCTACTGTCTTCCTCACACCTCACTACATGCCCTCTTGACCCCATCCCATCATACCATACTTACTCCTCTAGCTTTACTCATGCCCTCACTCACATCTTCATCTCATCACTCTCTACCAGTATATTCCCATCCCCATTTAAACATGCACAGGTCACTTCCATCCTTAAAAAGCCCTGCCTTGATCCAAATTCCCTTGCTAACTACCACCCCATATCACTACTTCCAATAACTATCTAAACTCTTAGAAAAACTAACCTACGACCGTCTAACCCACTTTCTGTCCTCAAACTCCCTGCTTGACCCCCTGCAACCTGGTTTCTGCCCACTGAACTAGACTGAAACTGCTATCACCAAGATCACAAATGTCCTTCTATCTGCTAGAAACAATGGCCACTACTCTTTCCTAATCTTACTTAACCTCTGTGCTACTTTTGACACAGTTGACCACCCCCTCCTCCTAAAGACTCTCAGCTCTCTTGGTCTCTGTGAGACTGCTCTTTCCTTGATTAACTCGTATGTTTCCAACAGATCCTTCTCTGTGTCTTTTGCTGGCGGCGACTCTTCAATGCCTCTGTCTGTTGGAGTACCCCAGGGTTCTGTCCTGGGTCCTCTACTATTCTCCATCTACACTTCCTCACTTGGAAAACTTATCGACAGCTTTGGCTTCAAATACCACCTCTATGCAAATAACACACAAATCTATCTCTCCACCCCCAATATCTCTGCATATGTCCTCTCCCACATCAGCAGCTGCCTATCTGCCATCTCTTCCTGGATGGCCTCTCACCACCTCAAGATAAATATGTCTAAAACTGAGCTCCTTCGAATCCCTCCCTCTAACTCTATTCTACTCTCTGACCTTTCTATTACTGTCGACGGTATCGCTATCTCTCCTTCACCACAAGTCCGCTGCCTCGGCGTGACCCTAGACTCAAACCTATCTTCTATCCCTCACATTAAATCACTCTCTAAATCCTGCCACAACCAGCTATGGAACATTTCCAAAATCACTTCATCTGGGGCTCCAAAATGGACAGAGTAAAGCGCGCAGTGATGTACAAGGAACCTGGCAAGGGAGGCAAAGGAGTGCCTGACATCTCTACCATGCTGAGGACCTTCTTTGTGTGCAACTGCGTGCGCAGGACTCTCAGAGACGTAGTGAATGTCCCGCTTCTTCCTGCTGCCCCTGTGGAGGCAGCTCAAGTGGGGAAAGTGGGACAGCTCCGTCCCTTACAATTGGACTATGCCCTGGTTCTACTCGGACGTGGGCAAATTTGTAAGGGAGCACCAACTGGAGGGAGTTAAACCAGACTTGTGGTTACCCCGTGTGATCCACAAGCTCATCAGAGCCAAAGACACTATGGAGAACATCCCAGGGCTCCCCGACGCCACAGCCAGGACTGTCTGGGCTAATGTGTCGTCGAGCAGGCTAACCAACAGGCATAAAGACATTGCATGGATGGCCATTCAGGGAGGCCTCCCCTAAGGACATTTATGCATGCCAGGGGGCTGTGCAGATATAGACACTGCCCACAGTGCATTGTGGAGGAGGAGACTTCCCTTCACTTGTTCTGGCAGTGCCCGTTTGCACAGGCTTTGTTCAGAGCCCTGGAGCTGGCTCTCAAGGACTCTATCGAGAGAAAGTACCTGTCATACCATTCGGTACTTTACGGACTTTTTCCAGGAACACACACGGAGAGCGCCATTGAGGATGCTTGGCGTCTCATGTGCTGTGTAAAGGACGCTCTATGGTTCGCCAGGAACCGCCTGGTGCTGAGGAGGGAGCAGGTCACAGTCCGTGACTGCCGCAGGCTTATCCACAGCCTGCTGAGAGACTACTCTCTCAAGGACAGTCTAGAGGCTGAAGACTAGCCCCATTCTCCTCGGCCCCCTTTCCCCCCCATTTCCCCAGGTTATGTTCCACTAAAGTGCTAACCATATGTGCCACGTCTGGGAATGTAATTGTACACTGCTTCTACTGAGCTTTCCGTAAACTGAAGTCGTACTGTAACGTGTATTGCCCTGTGCTGCGTCGCAGTACTGCTTATCGTCTATCTGTACCAATATTACTGATCTATGTATTCCTGCTAAAACAGGTTGATGTCTGTTTTTTATCATAATCAGTTTTGTATAATAAACTTAAATACATTTCCAAAATTCGTCCTTTCCTGACTGCCTGCACCGCAAAACAACTAATTCACTCCTTTGTAATCTCCCATCTAGACTACTGCAACAACCTACTTGCCCTCTCTCTCGACTATCCCCTTTCCAGTCTGTCCTCAATGCCTCTGCCAGACTAATCTATCTCCCCCGACGCACGTCTCTACGAGTCCCTCCACTGGCTCCCCATCCATAGCAGAATTAAATTCAAAATACGCACTCTGTCCTACAAAGCTCTCACTAACGCCACTCCCCTCTACCTATTCTCCGTCATCAGCATATATACTCCAGCCCACCCTCTAAGATCCAACAATGACCTGCTCCTTGCAACCTTATCACACTAGGTAAAAAAATTGGATGGAGGAAGGCATCACCAAACGTCATTGTCTCAAATATTGTGACATAATGGCACAGCTCTCATTAAGTGGGTGGAGCCACATTGTCACATACAGGTGGCAGGTGTCTCTCAAGGATGATAAATACAAAATATGGGCAAAAGTATTGGGACACCTGACCGTTACACCAACAGTGATAACTATATAGACATTAATGTGAGGTTGGTCCCCCTTTTGCAGCTATAATAGCTTCCACTCTTTTGGGAGCTCTCCCACACCAAACTCATTCAGTAATGGCTTTATGGACCTTGTTTTGCGCACCAAGGAACAGTCATGCTGGAATGTTCCCACAGTTACCTTTACCGTGACTAATCAGCACTTGAATATCTAACTACATTTGCTTCTGTATCAAGAGATATAGTTACCTGGGGTGCTAAAGGGGAGAGCTCCCAGCCACCCCCAAAGAGCTACCACTGCTCCATCTCTTAATGACCCAAGGCACCATGTACTACTGTAAGGGAAGGCGACCAAGACAGAGTCCTCCATAGTTTAAATGGGCTGCTTGGGGAATTCAAAGATCACCTTTGTAATCAGCCCATTGCACTATGAAGCCCAAACACTCAACTGGACCAACCTCCTCCAGACCTGTCAACCTAGGCCTAGTCTATGCCAGAATATGCCAAGATCAATAAAAGGAAATCAATCTGTACCACCAAGTATGATTTCAAAATATTTCAGTTATAGCCATTTGCTACACAACTCCGTAAGATAAATTTAACGATACTGGCACATCCTTTGTTGACTTTGACAAGACTTATAATGAAGAGCATGTTTTACACAAAATGAGAAGAAAATGTTGCGCAAAAGTTAAAAAAAAAACAAAGATTGGAATAAGCATTGTAACAAATACTAGAGTGTGAAAACAACCAAGTGTTAAAAATGCCTACTGTGAATGGATGTTGCGATTGATGACTAAGCCTTGGAGCAAAGGAATAAACAGTTTACAAGAAAGTTTTTTTTGTTTGTTTGTTTTTTTTATAATATTGTTGAAACATTCCCCAGTGTTACTTGCGGAAACAAGAAAAAAAATACTTTTTTATCATACATTCGAATTGAAACGAGACTAAAACAAACATTACAAAAACAAAATAAGAAACTGCCTAGATGACTGTTATTGGCAAATAGACATACGGTTTTAATAGAAAACCAATAGAAATCGGGGCGCATGTATACATGGGAAGAGAGAATGTGTATAATAGTGTAATAAAGTAACAAAAATTGGATATTGTAGATATATAAAATGCACTCACAAACAGTGCCAGCACAAACAGCTCTTTTGAAGTCTTTTATTTATTCTTTAAAAGTTCTATAAGTATAAAAGCAAAGAAAAACAACCATATGGTGCAGTATTTCTCTGAATGGTAAATGCGCAAGTAAGGAAACACTTACAGAATGGTTGAGTTCAAAACGTTCAAATGTCTAAAATCAAAAGTCCAACGAAGTGGAGATGCAGATGAAATCCTCAATATCTCAACGCGTTTCGCCGTTTTACGGCTTCCTCAGGAGAAATAAAGTAGAGAATCGGTACAGTCCGCAATGATCCGTAATCGTGGTATATAAAAAAATACGGTTTTAATAGAGCTGTTTTTGTTTCTTAATCACTGGATTTATTTATTATCCCAAAATGCGTAGGGGAGGGGTTTTACTATATTTTAGAACCAATATTTCACTTGTCCAAGCACCCAGCATATCTATTATTACTCCATGGGCATACTCACATCTTAACTACTTTTTGTTTGAATATTATCATTAAGGGCTACTTAAATTATCTAGGCCCTGGCGTTCTACCAGTAAGGGAGGGCCCAAGGGGTGCCGAGCGGTTGCTGTAAACGACCGCTTGGCACCCCTTGGGCCCCCCTGACTGGCAGAACTCCAGGGCCCTTCTGTCTTCTCTGCTCGCCGCCGCTCACCGCCTGACTCAGCGCTGCCCCGACTGCAGTGTTGGGAGCGTGAGGCGTCTGTCTCGGGTGCCGGCGCTTCACCGCTCAGCAGTGAAGCCGTGCACACCATGGCAGAGCAGCGAGACAGAGGCCTCGCGCCCCCACCACAGGACTGCATGGTAAGTGACCTACAAAAGGGGGTAGGGAGAGGGTAGATAGTGAGAAGGGGGGTAGGGAGGGAGAGGGTAGATAGTGAGGTGGGAAGGAGGAAGAGGTAGATGGTGAGAAGGGGGAGGGAGGAAGAGGGTAGATGGTGAGAAGGGGTAGGGATGAGAGGGTAGATGGTGAAAAGGGGGAGGGAGAGGGTAGATGATGGAAGGGGGGTAGGGGGGGAGAGGGAAGATACGCCCCTGAGAGGGATCATCACTGGCTGGCCATTCTCCTTCTTGACTCTCTCGTGTTTCATCTTACAAATGTTTTTTGGTGTCAAACGAGGCCCTGCTTTTGGATCGTAGTAAAAACCAAGGTTGTGGAGATCTTAAGTCCTTTAAGACAAACCAGACCCCAGACGTAGATCTTCCAACACTATGGTTAAAAGTAGAAACCATTTTCTGAGTTGGTGGTGGCCCATCACTGTTTGTCCTTACCCATGCATCTTCAAGAAAAAGTCCATAAGATCTTTTTCATCCATGTACCTCAGTGGGACTCTTTCCTGGGTCTCCACCACAATGAACAGTACCTCCTCTCTGAGGATATAAAGTATCTTTTAATTGCAGTTTCTGTTGTTTTTCTATAATTTGTGCCATTTAATGTACCAGAAGATTGCTTTTGTTCAATTAATATATTATGTATTCAAAATGTTAACTGATCCCCTTTCTTTCCCACTCTCCTTTTTAATTGCTATACCCACATAAAACTTTAATAAACATTAGTTAACTAATGAAAATAGAGAAATTTAAATCATTGCTTTAGCTATTTGAAGAACCCACTTTTTAACTATTTTACAAGGAAATTGAATAACAAATTGTGCTTATAAACACATTTATATACTGATTTATTTATCAGACTACAGTAAACGACCATTTGGTTTGTGAACAGCAATGGGGCAGTGAAAGGGACCGCATTATAATGCCAGGTCGAGGACTAATTAGTAACGCGTGCCTTCTGTGTAAAGCAGTGATGTCGATTTTGTCGGTCCTTCATTTTAATGGGTGGTTGGATAAAAGAATCTCAGACTTTGTTTTTCTTTTCTGAAAAGCCTCAGCCCAACGAATATACACCTACTAAAGGAAAAGTTAATTGAGATTTCCCACTTAAGGTTCACTTGCATAATCATAATGGTTTCTCAAAAATTCCTAGTCACTTAGAAGCTTCAGTGAATCAAACTATATTTATCTCTGTGCTGCCAAGTGTCTGGAACAGCAACGTTGGCCCCAAGTTTCCTAGTACCCTAACAAAGCTATGGTGATGTCCCTTAGGTAGTTGTCTACCTATATGGTAGTTACCCTACCTGCAGAAATTATTTCAATAAACAGTATTGTTTCCAAAAATGCCTTAATACGTAGTGGAGAACATTCTTCATGAACCCCAGACCCAGAATACACGCTTCTGCTTTTAGCCTTTTTCGTAACCAGGGCTTTTTACACCATAGTAATTTTTTACCACGTTGATTCAAGAATGATTTTTTTCTTTTTATATTTACCGTACGCACACAAGTTAGATATGTTTTCATGGGAGAGAGACTCCTTTCTTTTGATATAATTTTTTAAAGTATAGTTCAAATTATATGGTATATCACAAAATCGATTTTACAAATGTTGACAAATATGAGCAAGGAAGACTGTGTTTAACCTTCTGGTCTTTTCTTCAAACAATACACAATGTGGCACAATTATTGGCAACCCTATGGATTTATGTGAGAAATTCATATGAAATTTGAAGGATCTGGAGATATTCTGTATGGAGGAATGGTCTCAGATGCCTTGCCATGTATTTTCCAACCTCATTGGGCATTATAGGAGATGATTCGGACCTGTTATCTTGGCAAAGGTAGCTAGCACAAAGTATTGACTAAAAGGGTGCCACAAATTGTATTTAACTTTTTTTTTTATAAACCTATGTGTTTGGGTATGTTGTTATAAGTTTTAATCTTTTACATCCGGCACTTGAATTGACGCAAGTTTCCTGCGAGTTGAAGAACTCAGTGAGACCAGTTCTCATACATCTTCATGAAAAAATACTATTTTCATGGTTACACTTCACAAAAATCACACTAATCAAGTTAATAAAAAATGATAACTCTGTAATTAGAGTACGCGTAGTTAATTTATTTTTTTAAAGTAGGTTAATTGTACTTGGATATTTATTATTCAAAATCGTGTCAGACTGACAGTGTAGACAGTGAATGATTTGTTTTATTATATGCCCTATGAAGATTATTTTTCATATTACTATATATCCATTGTCGGTGACCCTGAAATATGCTGTAATCCAGTGTGATCTCCTTAGAATACCCAACAACAGATTATTAATGCTTTAAAATATTGGCCAAAAATCATACCTGGGAACTTCTGGGCTCCGGCTACCCAGAGCCTTCCCTTGCGGGACGTGGCCAGGACTGAACACTGATGTCGGTGGGAGTTCCTGGGTGGGGAGCGGGGAGTGTCAAGACCCCACTCCCGCGACCCGAATCCTCGGTGCTTCACCCAGAGAGTTCCCAAAAATATAAAATGCTTAAAATTTGGCAGAAAAAAAGGATTAACATATTTCAGTGCATGCCACATGGCACTTTATTATATGTGTGTAATTATACGTTTGGGTTTTTTTTATTGGTTTTCTCTTATACATAACTTCATGTTTTTGTTGCTTGTAGAGTCCACTCTATACAGCTATCTTATTGATATTTAGAATTTTCTCACAGCTATACGAAATCAGGCTTAAATGAATGAAATGTGGTCATCCGTCTTTATTATAGTAGGGTAAACCACTAAATCTTTAGTATAGTTTTACAGAAGAAAATTAGGTAGACCAAGCACCAAGCACCAAGACCCAAGAAGTTGAAAATACAAGACATTTTTGAACATCCACCTTTTTACGTGACCAAGTACAGCTCGCAATTCTCTTTTGATGGGTCTTAAAATTGCATAATTTTAAAAGGACAAGGAGAACCTAAAACAAATATAATAGTCTAGCGGGTACATTAATTTTGACACTGTTTATCTTCCCTACCCAAGATAACTGCAGGGGTTGAAGACACCAAAGGGCGCTTGCACAGTAGGGACTAAAAATACTTAAGAAACCTTACAGTATAATGCCAAGAATTTGGAGTCTAAACAAGAGATACTCATTTAAAGTTATAACCATACAGGGTCCTAAATTTTTTCAGTTATAACCATACAGCCTCCTAATTTTTTTCCCACTAAAGATAAAAGCGAACATATTGAAGTCTTTATAGATTTGGTAATCAAAGATTTTAAAGAAATGAAACAACAAAATAGAAAGTTTAATTAAGCTAGACAAGAACAGAAAACTTTAAAAGAACTCAAAATTAAAAAGGATTTAGTAATCAAGCAGGCAGATAAGGGATTTGTTATATTGGACCGAACCTATTAATTAAAGGGAGCTAATAGAACATTGGATAATGATAACACCTATAAGAAAAACTCACGGGAAACCCAACTAAGGAATAAGGTATAATTCTACAGAATTTACTTACAGAAGGCCTTAATGAAGGGATCCTTAATTGGAGCTAATTCAATGATCTAAATATGAATTAATATTGAAGATTCCAATTTTTTTTTTATTTTCTCCCAAAGATACATAAAAACTTGAAAGAACCCCCAGACGGACCACTAATTAGTGGGATTGATTCATTACCATGCAATACGTCTGCATATGTAAATTATTTTTTACAAAAGTACGTAACTAAATGCCCTGCATACATAAGACACCACACACATTTTGAACATACTCAGGGATATACAATGGTCCTCGCTTTTTATATGGGCTACTGTAGACATGACGTTATACCAGTAGCGTAGCTAAAGGGGGGGCGAGGGGGGCGGTCCGCATCAGGTGCCACTCATCAGGTGGGTGCCTCGACTGTCGCCTAACGCGGGACTGCAGCTCACTGCTGATCTATTTTTCTCCATAACAATTGTGTCCTATTGGAGATCCCGTACCGAAAATACACAGTCAGGAATATATAAGCCACTTAATAGGCGAAACGAGTTGAGGACCATCCTAGGGCTTTTTTATATTGAGATCTTTATTCTTTTTTCATTTTATTAATTGTGGCTTTATTTAAGAAGGACTTTCTGAAAAGCACCTTATAAAGAGTTGTACATTAAGACCATTCTTCAAGTATCATTCAGACATTCTGCTTATTTTGCATTTCATTTTATGTGCAATGTGTCCTGTAAGTGTTTTGACTTTTATTTCTGGCTGTGTACCATTGTGTCTTTTTTCATTTTAGACATTGTGGAAGTAAAGGCTTGTTTTTAGGATAAGAGCTTGTTTTTATTAATCCACTTGCGAGTGCATAAAATACACACATTGTCTTCTCTTTTGTGACCAAACTTTCGACACTATTGTATTTTCCTTTTTTGTGTCCCTACTGTGCAAACGCCCCTTGCTTTATCAGTTGGTGGTGAATTGATAAGGGTTTTTTATTTGTTTGCTATCTCAAGGTCTCGATATCTTAATATACAGTGTAGTATAGGGTGTATTTGTGGTGATAGGGATGTCCATGCTCATGATGTTTGTGGCTCATAGCCACAAGCAACAATTATACATCTTAATGTCACAAAGAACACCTGGTGCTTCCAATTGAACCCTTTGACTAGATAAGGAAGGACCATGGATTTGAGTTTCCTTAACTGAACCATGTTTTATTTATGCTACTTTCTTGGCATCTGCTTCCGTAGGCAATTGAATTTGGCTCTTTGCATAGGCACAGTTTTGTCTGAAAGTATATCTTTTGCATAGTAGAAGACTGCATCGGGATCGGGGTCCGGTGGGACCCGTTAAGAAACTTGACAGAATGTTTGCGGGAGTGGGCGGGAGCGGACACATGTTGGGAGTGCAGGTGGGAGTGGAAGACACATATAGAGGGAGTGGAACATACATGTTGCGGGAGCGGGCCGTAATGGTCAGAAGTTCAGCAGGAGCGAGATCTAGTCCAGAGTTTAACCAAGAAATGATCCCAATGCGAGGAAACTCTTTTCCAAACCAGGTTCCTGCTCCCCCTGGTGGGAAAAGAGAGTTTTCAGCGGTAAGCTGGATGCCCGTATTAGGAGGCCCCAGTGATGCTCGGCCAGCCCCTGGGCCTGTGAAAACTGCAAGAGAGGTAAAGGGGTGCAGGAGGCTGAATGGGTGAATGAATGAGTGAGTTTGTTTGTTGTTAGGGGGAAAATGGGACATGCAGGCTGTTTAGGTGTGGGCAGGGGTGGCACAGGCAGACTACTAAAGGAGCAGAGGTGGCACTGGCAGGTTCTTTCCATGGCAGAAGTGGCACAGGGAGGCTGTTTTAGGGGCAGCTTGACACATGCAGGCTGTTTTAGGGGCAGAGGCCCACTACATCAATTATTAATAAGTTCATTTATTTTTTCAGATTTATAGTTTTTTCCAGTTGACATACAGTATACAAATTTGTGAAATAAATGTTTGTGTGTGTGTGGGTGCCACATACAAAGTCCGACGCAGGTGCCAAATGTTCTAGGTACTCCCCTGCTTGTCCCTCAAGGTTCATCTGGCCAAGGGCAACAAGTTGGGGGACGGATTGCCCAGTTGGGTTATCAAGCTCTGTAGCATAACGGGCGGAATTGGTTGCTCTCCATTGTAACTGATTCATTAACACTACAGACTGTTCTGTTCTTTGTTCTTTGACTGGCACAATCTCGTACAACATAAATTGTTGAAATATGTTTTTCAGTTTTTATGTATGACATACAAAATAATACCTTTGAGGTTGCTATTGTCAAAAAGCAGTGTTGTTAACATTCATACATTAGCCACTATGTTGTAAAGAAAAGTAGCAAGCTATAGAACTTAAAATTATTTCACTTAACTGATATTAGCGACTTAAAATATTGTTGGTGTGTAGGTTAAATAGATTACTAAACTAAGTTTTACTTAAGAAGCGCTTAAATAAGTCACATTTCTGAATCAATGGGAATGCATTGCATTTTAACCCAAGGAGACTGTCATGTAATTTGAAGCCTTCTCTGGACACCATTGATGAGGCACCAGCGTGGCAGGTCCCATTGATTCAGTACGGCAATATAGCCATGAAAAATTATACTGACTCACCAAACTTGTGGTACTTGGACGTAGTGGAGGGCTAAGCAATATATGGACATATAGTATGACGGAATTTCCAGTATTTATGCCTTACATAGGTGTTTACAAATGGTATTCACGGGGTATGCTCTGAAATTTTGCTTTGTTTTTTGTATTTATTGGTCATTGTTATTTTAGGAGGAACCTGGGAATCTGAATGTATGCCTTTTTATGCTTTTAGGTTGTGTGCTCCCCCTCTTTAGTATATATTTTTTTAGTTACACATACATATTCATGCTAAAACACAAAAACATGTATACAAACATCCAGACTATATCATACATACATTCAGACATTCACCCACCCTCCCTCCATCACCCTTTCACTCACTCAACCTCTTACTTCACCTGCAGCTTTCTTTTCTTCACATAATATTGTGTTCCTGCCTCTCTGGGCCGGTCCAAAATTCTTCACCTAAACTGATCCAGGTCAGACTGGCCCTTTGTGAAGACTTCTGGACAGGCCCAGGCCAGCACCTTGGAAGGGATAACGATGCTGAAAATGATATTGTTGCCACCCATACCTACATGCATAGAACCATTTTACCTTCACCCTCCCATTAGGCCCATGTACACATCAGGTGCTGCAGTGCATGGTCACCAAATGCTATGCCCGACTGTACACTACGTGGGCATAAAAGCGTAACATATTCAACTGTCTCATCAGGCGGCTTCTCATCGACGATTGCTAGTAGTGTTCCTAGGTACAGTAGGGAATCAGGTTCCTTTTTTCTTCGTGGCTCCACTTATCCCTGGACTGCTTTACCAAAAAACGCTTAGACGTGTGAAGTTTTTGCGGTATTTGCTAATGCACTTGAGTATATAATTATTCATGGTATGTGTTCTGTTAAAAGAAGTATGTTTTAATATTTCTGAAGATTAAAAAGAGTAAAAATTTTACTGATGCTCAAAGTATTTATACAGAAACGTACATTTTAAGAATGGCAAATAAGCAAAATATTTGAAATTCTATACATATATAATAATAATAATAATAGGAAATGTAAATATTCTTAGATTAAGGTAAAATACAAATGATATACCTATCAAAAACGTTACATAGTTGTAAATATACATCCGTCATACAATATCAGAAATGCATGTTCGCTGCCTTTTTTAGATTACGTGTTTGAAGGGCTACACAAGGCATTTAACCCCTTAAGGACAATGGGCGGTGCCAAAACCCATTGAAACCAATGCATTTTGAGCCTGTACATGTACGGGCTTTGTCATTAAGGGGTTAATGCATTGCGCACATTCCTCTGGCATATTTCAATACAGTTCCGTGTCTTCTACATGTGGTGTTTCAAAGAAACAGTCCTTTTAAGCCAACGTTTCCTCTGAGCCTGAGTACTGTGCTTTGGTATTTCTTTTATAAATATTTAGATAAATGCAACACAGAGAACTTTTTGCTTAAAAATACCAACATAATAATTAATCAATCTCGGTTATGCACTTTGTGAACTACGGAACGGGATCATTAACAAACCGATGTCACACCCGCCGTTGAATTTTTCTCTCTAAATACCAGCCTGAACATAAAGTTACGTGAAATAACTTAAATAAAAAAATTTACTTTATCATTTTCTTCCGATACTTTTTCTTTAGCTTCTTCCAACGTATTGTACATCATAGCGCTAAGACACATCAACAGTGACAGCAAAATGGCAGCCCTCAACTGGAAATCCATACAATTGAGGATAAATATTTGTAAAATAGCCATGAAATGTTACAGACAAATAAAGATCTACTATCTTCCCAAAGTCTTTAGAGATCATCGAGTCTATAAAAAAAATAAATCAGGCTGTACAAATGTAGCTGTGTCCCCTATATTCCAAACAAAAAGGCAAACATACTAATAGCAACATGCGTGACCCATGATCATGCAGACTTCAACTACAATTCATTACATGAAACAATTTTAACCCTCATTATTCAAAACACATTACAAACATAATACTTAAATGTAAAATACTACACATTACATTATTATTTTAAGCATATTTTTTTTAAATAGCACAATCACCGCAATAATATTGATGATGTCATAAAATACTTTAGTAGCCTTTGCTGTAAATCTTCCTCCCAGTAATAATGCATTCCCCTTTCCCAGATAAGGGCTTTATATTGGTCCTTTTGAGATATGTTAATCTGATATTGCCTTAAATTAAATACTGGGGGTTTTTTTGTATTGAGAATAATGGATTTGGATTAATAACATAAATTGTTCTGTCTGTGTTCAAGATATAATCCTATATAAAATAATAATAATAATAATAATAATAATAATTTTTGATTACTATATATAGAATATCAGTGTGTGCAAGATATAATTCTTTAATTATAAAGAACGTAAATTTACAAGATGTGTATATATGTATGTATATTATATATATATATATGTATATATATACATTTTTAAATAGCTTATGTCATAATACGGTAATAAAGGTTTGCTATGGAATTGTATTTCATAAAACAGGCTGTCGGAGGCACGTTGTGTTGCTGAAATAATACAGTCAATTGTCCTTCTAAAACATCGGTGGCGTGTAAGCAAAGGCATATTAAGCATAAAAAGAAACAATAATCGGAAAAGTGATAACTGGGGGGGGGAAACAAATGACAAAATATCATTTTGTGTAAAATAGATTTATCCGGAATCAACCCATTCTAATATTCTGCTATGCGTGTTTGAGAAGACATGAAAGACACCAATATCACCGACATTTTCACTAGCATTTTGTTTCCTGATTTGCTTCTGCCAAGCGCGGCTCCTTAGCAGAGTGCTGTGCTTGCTGAAATCCGTCTCATGCTCAACTCCTCTAAGTTTCTCTTTGTCCATTGGCTCAATTTCCTACGAGCCAACCCTGAATCCCTTACATGCCGAATCTCAAATTACGTTGACTCTTAACCGGAGAAGTAAGACTTCTAGTTAGTGTTAAGATAATTTCTTACACTATATCCCTCAGCTGGTGGGGTGCTTACTTTTTAAGAAGTATTTTTAGCAATCTGAGCCGGTAACTGAAAGACCATCTATGACCCTGTAGATATAGATAATGTGGCAAAGGGTATTCATGTGACAGCTTCGTATCTAAAGTAGCCAACCCCCCCCCCCCAAAAATGATATTATGGGAAATATTGGTTTGGACAGACGTCAAGCTCTTTTTTTCCATCCAGGCGACTATCTAGGGATACTAGAAAGTAAAACCAGCGCAGGTTGTTGTCACTTTAGTGTTTGATATACAAAGTGGCATTGAAGAGCAAAATTGGGAAGGTCCCTCACAAAGTGCAAGGCATGGATTAGGAGGGTGACACTCGAGATTAAATGCTTAACACCACACAATTACTTTGTTAAGCAGTTATATTTTGAATATTAATAATTGACAAAGGTCTTCACATTATCTCTTCTGTGTGACTGGCGGATCGCTAAGATGTCCTGTGACTACTCAGACATTTATATTTATTTTATCTGGAATCCGCTGCCCTGAGAAAAAAATAGCCTGTTTATGATCCCATAAGATGTAATCAGAGCTGGGCAGAGACCAGAATAACCATTACTTTAGCTACCCAAGGACTCATTCTAACATGATCCCTTACTTTAACTGTCAACTTTCAGCAAGATCCAAAAGCACTTATAAAATCCATTGCAGAGACGCTGAGCTCAGCAATTTACCATAATCTGTATTCTCAGTAGAGAACCCATCCTATTGGCGGCTAATCTTACGGCAAACATAAGCATTGGAGTCGACCAATTGATGCCTCTGAGACTTATATACACGTACCTAAAAAAAAAAAAAAAGAGTCCATTGAAAGTGGATCCGTATATAATACTATCTGTGTTCTTGGAATTAAAGACTACTCAGAAAATATAATTTCGGAGATGGAATTTAAAAGGGAGATGTCTCAGCCCCAGCAATTAGCATTACTGAATTAATTTACTAAAATACCTATGGCTTTTTCATTTTTTGTTTAGGCATGGTCACTGTTTTGCTTGTTTTTTTTAAGTAAAACTATCTCTTGCACAGCTATTTCCCATAGTATAACAATTCAGAATATGACGTCGCTAGATAAATCAATAAATAATTATTTCATGCCTTAAAATTGTCTCTTCTCTTCCGACCACCCTTTATAAAGGCTTCCTAAACCAATCAACAGCAACTTTACAATAAATTAATGGAGAGGAATAAGCATGCAGATCCTAATCACTTGAAATTTAAAATGACTGTTTCCATCGTATACACATAAGGTGAATTCGTACATATTGATTTTTTTAATCTATAAGCACCGTTACATATATGTATTTAATGTATAAAAACTGAGAGAATAGAATTTTTGAAGATTTGGGAAACCTGATGATTCTTCTTTTAGCGTAAAGCTGGTAATGAAAAATAAAAGGCATTGCACATAATTACTACCAACAAAATGTTTCTCAATCTTCCTAAGAAACATACTACAAGACATATATTGGCAATTTACCCTTTAAGTACCAGAGTACAGTGTTTCAAATAATTGGCACATCATTTCAGGGTTCCAGAAATAGTTGGAATAAAACTGAGTATCCCAATGCCTAGCATCCAAAGGGGTTAACGAAGATAATTGATGGTGGAATGCCAAAAATCAAGACAGCATATCACAGATGGTAAGCAGTTATTTTAAGCTTTGTAACTACAGCAAAGTAGAGTAAAGTATCCATGTGCTTCTGCCTTGTCAGCAGCAGACTAGCCCTTCGACATAGTGGGAGAGAGATCATCCCGAGTTGGGAATGCTGTAGTATTTGCATTTTTTTTTTTAATATAGTGGTTAAGATTATAAAGCTCATCAAATGTTTGAAATCAAGGTAAAATATCATGCAGCACAACGTCAAAGGCATCCGTTTACAAGATAAATAAAGAAATGATTGAACTCAGAAATGTATTTGTGTTGATGTCATGGCGAATGAATGGGCTGTGAAGTTCTGTAAGCGCAAGGCAAGTATTTCTAAACATTTCATAGCAGGAGACCTAATCTGCCCTGCCTGTTCCAAATGAGGCTGTATTCACTATTCAGTCAGTATCCTTATTAGGAGGAAGGAACCTGAGGCTCTTCAGCTGAGGTTGGACAGCAAGGTCCATGTTGACTACTTTTAGTTACATGGCCATCTGAACGTTCTTTATACTTTTTTATGGCCTAAAACATTCTAAATATATTTGGAATCCCCAGATGTCTTAGCTTTTTGGGTCCGGTTCACCGTGAAGTGACAATCTAGCAGAAATCCTACAATTTGAACCCTACGGGTAACCATGCCTTTCTGATGCCACCAGAGGCTCTCTAGCTCCC
This sequence comes from Spea multiplicata, assembly GCA_009364415.1. Taxonomy (NCBI): domain Eukaryota; kingdom Metazoa; phylum Chordata; class Amphibia; order Anura; family Pelobatidae; genus Spea; species Spea multiplicata. The sequence continues at coordinate 24,065 of VKOC01014680.1, forward strand.
TGAGATACTCAACCACCAGGTAATAGGGCCGCAGGCAAGGCACAATCAAACCAGCAGTACATGCCCTTTACGCCAGTGTTGTTAATTTGTTCGCAAACTTTAGGAGAAGGCTAGATTTGCATAGCTGATGGTGTTCTCGTTGTTGTATATTCCCTGTAAATTGGTTCAGAATATATATTCAAAGCAGAACCTTTCAACATTATGGTGAAGATGCACAATATTTCTGATTTAAAAACAACATACGTTGACTACGTCTCTGTTTAGTTCACCGCAATACACTCACCAGAATAAAAATAACTTTTAATAGGACAACATAACACCAAAATAGATATTGTTGTATACAATAATTACCCCTTTCCCTACCCTTCCCCATACCCTGCAGTAAAATGCATTGACAAAGTTCTTGGTGCTAGAAAGCTTATTTACAAAGAGGGAAAGAAACAAAACACGTCCGGTCCAATAAAGCAGATATAGACTGTTCTTATTTTGAAGCATGTGCCATAATTCTTACAGTCCGTGTAAAGACCATTAATTTGTATCAGGTGCATAAAAATACAATTTACGTAAACAGACAATTGTCCTTTTTTTTTCATTTCTGCAAAGGACTTGAAAAGGTCACAGTGGGTCGTTCAAGCTCGATGCTTGTAAAATGCAATAACGATCTCCACTTGCTTCTTTATGAGCTACTTCCTTTCTTCATACAATATTCCCATGGTTTCTTGGGCAAGGCAGGCAATACCAGGAACAAGCAACAAATTCCTCCAAATATCAAGATTGCTCCTGCTGCTGCCGCACAAGCTACTGACCATGAGTACTCATATTCCAGACGTACGTGTTGATTACTTGCCATGAGCCATCTGACTGCATGACGAAATACCTCCATGGTGATAAGGACAAATGCACCTAAGAGAAATAATATCTTGTTAGGAGGAGGTACACAGTCATAGAGCAGATTTTGTTCCTACTATGCCCCTAAAAATAGTGTCAGAATCACAGGACATACATAGTGGGTAGCAACCATCTACCTCGCCTTTGGGAAAATTAAGCTCTGACAAAAAACCAAACATTTGCATTTGGCTCTTGTTGAGCTACCTTAACCCCTTAAGGACAATGGGTTGTCCTTAAACCCATTAAAAACAGTGCATTGCGAGCCCGCACATGTACAGGCTTAGTCATGAAGGGGTTAATACAATAAGTAAGGTCACACTAGAGCATTTCTTGATTACAGGGCTACATTTTTGAGGAATACGTAGAAACGTGTATTGCTACCTACAGCGAATGCTCCAGGTTTATAATCTGGCCCCCGTACAGCTCTGCTATTCAGAAAAGCAGGACAGAGGTAGAGCTTGGCAGGATAGAGGGAAGAGCGCAAACCGAGATTGTGAGGTCAGTTTGTGTCATATTCTGGTGACTAGGCTTCGGGCTGCAGTTCAAAGGGACCACAGCTCAACTACTACCCAGATCGCCCCACTGGGTGATCCGGCTCCCCAGCACACCACTGCTCCAGCCCATAAGCACTATGAAGAGCCGTGTCTAGGCTGCACAGCCTTCATAATAAACTTTAAAGCACAGAGCTTCAGAAAATGATGTCATATCCCGGCGCTCAGCATAGAAGAAGATGACCGCGGATGTAAGCTAAGGCAAAACTTTTTTTTTTTTTTTTAATTCTCTCCATTTAGAAAGTCAATCCTTACCTGATAGAACAAAGAAGAAAGAGGCAGGCTTCAGAAGGAACTCTACTCCTTTACTCAGAACCATAGTTATACAAATTGATCCCATTACCATAAGCGTTATACTCAATAGTGACATCACTGCAGCAGTAATATTTAGGTCTGTGGAAAAAACACAAATAGTTATGCATGTAAATATACTTTTTTACTTTTTTTTACCTCAATTAAATGCTATATAAGATTATAATTTTCTTTGGCCTCTAATTCTCATTAAAGACAAAATGTTAATTAACTATGTTTTTTTGAAACAGATGGTGAGGGAAGGATTGTTTAGTACATAAATGCTATATACTGTGGAAGCAATGCTCAAAAGTGTAAAAGTCAAGGTAAATTGATGTTTTTCAGGGAATGTTTTATTGTCACATGACACAAGACGTGGGCCCTTAAACATATGCAAAATACTATTGATGAGGGACTACTTAAAATATGAAAAAAGGTTTTTAAAGAATTAAAATAATGCACTGGTTAAAAGCATGAGTGTGTAAGTGTTTGTGTTAGCGTATGTGTTGTGTTAGTATGGGAGCATGAATGTGTGTGTGTATATATATATAATATATATATACATACATTAGCTAGAGAGGGCCCTGCTCTCAATAGGTCCCCAGTATCAGGCAACTTCAAATGAGTAAAGTCTCGGGTAAAGGGTGTAGTATAAAATATTTTATGTAATCTAAACATAGCTATTTCGAATAGCCGCAACACATCATACTAACGTGTTTTGTCGTTACGACTTGTGTTTAAGTGTCTCATGGGACACATCTGTGACAGGACATGTCAAACTAGGTTGATCTGGAACCTGATAGCAAGGAGCAGCAAACAAATGCAAAAAGTCCAGTAAGGGAAGAGACAAATCCGTGGTCAGACAATCCAGGGTCAGGGCAGGCAGCACAATATCAGAGGTCCAGAGAGTAAGCCAAACGTCAATAAACCAGCAATCAACACAGAGGTGCAGGATTACAGGAACCAGAACAACCGCTGGACTACTGAACACTGGGCTTCAGAATAGTCTGTCACTGAGCTGCAAGCCGCTTTCGGTTGCCCCTGTTCCTGGGGGAATGATGGTGTGGCTATGATTTCTCACAGTGAAAAATGAGTGCGGCCCTTGCACGTATACAATTCTGATGAAGTGGCCCACTGCAGAAAACACTTGGACACCCCTGACTTAGTTTGTGGATTATACCAGTAGTGAATAAATCATGATTTTCCATCCAGTTCAAATGATTATATAAGAAATGTTATTTTATTTCCAAATCAAATTATGCAAAAAATATTTAAATTAAATGTATTGTACCAAAGAAAACTAATCGTAAAAACAAGATATCGTCACCCTCTAGCACAATATTAATACTCGGTTAAAGAGAATTTACCTTTGTGTGTAATACGTTGAAATATGTATGCATTTTCACCCGTTGTGAAGAATTTGAAATATGAACAATTGGATTCTAGGGGAGAAAAAGAAAGTAGCATAAAAATTAAAAAAATACAGTATTTCATTATTTGTGCATGAACAAGAAATAAACAAACCACCTATTTATAAAACATTTTGTTTCATTTCATTCTCTCAATAAAACAATACCATAAAGGCAATAGATATAACCATATTGGTAACTTATCAGACCCCTAGCTACATAATGATAAAGGGCAAAAAAATCTTTCAAAATCAAAAAATATTGCATTAACGTTCTTGAATTTGTACCAACCTTCAAAACAATGTTTTAATACATTTTTAAAAACGCATTTGCACTTGTTTTACAATTTCAAAATTGCCCAAACACAGAATAGCTTAAACATATATTTCATATTTGCAAGTTTTGAGCCTATTTAAAGGGTTAAAGTAAGTTCACTAAAACATCATGTCAAACCTTGATACTTTTTCTGACACTTGGGCTATTTGCAGCATTTGGTGGTATTTGTCATTATGACCTACGATTGCACAAATGTATACTGATTAAAAAAATATCGATGTTGACTTACACATCCTACGACTATGTATTTTCCATGACACAAATATCTCTTCAGTTCCTTTATCCTACTTCTTTTAAGACCTGGGAACTCTCCAATTTTCTGGGTCATAGTGCTCTTAGAAACACAAATAGTGGCATTTAGAAACACCCACTTCTCGCCCTATTCTTGCCCACCGCATACATATTTTAGCTAACTGGGGCTAGCCTTGCCCTTATGGCCAGTGAGAACCCTCTCTCGCATAGCTTACCCCTCCAAAATCCAATCTCTAAAAGATCTATCTGAAAGATAGTTCAGAACACAGGGAGGGAGGAGCTGCTGGATCATGTTGTGTGTAGAGGGAGAATTAAAAATTAAGTAGGAAAGGAAGGGTTTGGGTAGATGGACAGCGAAGAGGTAGAGAGAGAAGATATAGAGAAAGGGACATGAAAGAAAAACAGTGAGAGAGATATAGGAGGGAGAAGAGAAAAAAATGACATACATCCTCTTTCACAGGCCGTGTAAGCACTTACATCACAACCCCCTTCCCCAATGAAATTTAGGCCAGTTAACCCGAGCAATTTGAAGATGTTAGGTAGTCAGAGGCTTATATATATACATAGATCCAGACAAAAAATATGCCCAAAACCAAATCGTTACCCTCTATGTATTCTAGTCATACAGAATACATCCCAAATCATATAAGGGTTTGTCATGTACAAAGGAGACAGTCTCAGGGAAATATGGATCCACAAAATGGGACGACCTAATACATAAATGAAAGTTAAAAACACAGACAGAAGGGATACCAAAGTACTTAAGGTATCTATATAATCATAATGTCAGGAAAGATAACCAGGGACAAAAGTATAATGGGTCAAAGGTATAATAGAACTAACGAATCCCTGTAACTGTATAAATACATAGTCTATCCACAAAGAGCTCATGTGTCAGATCACATTGGTGTTATAGAAGCGATTCGAACAAAACTAGATAGGGCTGATCCAAGTAAAAAGCTATATCTAAAGTATCACATCTGTAATATCAAATTAAGCATCAGAAAACACTCCACTAATTTAACAATATGCAATGTAAGAGAGTAAGAGGATACACGGTAAGTTACGGCAGGCCATATTAAGATACATCCAGCTACTATGATGCAATAGCATACTTCATGAAAATGGAGACAAATCCTTGTCCTCATTTAGCTCCTTACTTTAGAAATCGGATTTGGGTCTGCAAACAAGGTAATGCATTTCAATATGTCAATTTATTTACCTCATTTGACCAACCACAGTGAGGAATCATCACCCTGTAGGTGAACGCCTTGTGCTTTTCATGCCCAACAATGGTGCTTTGTCATAGTCAATTAGCACCTTCACATAAGTTTTTTCCAAGAGGTAGAGCCAAAACAGTTTGCATCAATTAAGTAAGGTTTCACTATCAATCCCTACCAGAGTTACTGATGTCTACTATACTTGTACCTAGAGGAATAGATATTCTGTAGTCTCAGCTTTTCCGTACATGCCCAAGGCAGCACAAGCATTTGGGTAAATAAAGTCTGCTGGGATGTGTTCAAACATCACCCAATGTGACACGTTTGGTATTTATTCAGTTATAACATTTAAAGAGGTAATTGTGAGATGTCTGCTCTTTGGCTGTCCAATGATTCACTGAGGCTACTGATTTTAATAATAAAAAAAAAAATCCTCCTTGTGAAAAAATGCTTAACCTGGGGTATAATGGGTGGAATATGTTGTCAAAATATGCACAGAGAGCAGCACACTGATAAGTACAAACAACGTGTTTAATGAAATATAAAGTATAATGCAAATGTATTGTATGCTGCATAGTTCCAAAGCATATATGCCATCAACATAGACACACGCTAAGACAATGACCAAGTAAGCAGAGACACCACTGAGAAATCCCCAACCTTTCGTTAGCCCCCATTACCTTTTTTAAGGGATGAGAAATGTTTATAAAACGCACCAAGCACCCCTACACCTTCCAGCATTTCCTGATCTGGGTGGCTGCCGGCCGCCAACTGACTGGGAACAAATGTCATGATGTCATTTCTGTCAGCCAATCGATGACTTGCCGGCATTGTAATTACATTCAAATGCTACACGGAACTCAAGGAACATAATCGAAAATGTTGCCATGAGCACAATTTTGGGTTTCATTAAGGGGATGAATCACAAACCAGGTATCTCGAACCCTAATTAAAACCAGTTACAGTCGAGACAGTCCACTGTTTGGTACTTAGAATGTAATTTAACCAAATGTTAACTAGAAATTGTTCTTAGTTATAATTTGTTAAGCTGCACAGTGTCAGCGAACGCTCTTGGAAGTTATGTTATGCCATTTGATCTTGGGGTTGCTGACATTGTAGCTCACGCTACAGTTGTCGTCAGAGTTTATGCTGGAGCCAATGGGATTAGCTGCAGGTGCAGATAGTTCTGCGAATGAAGAGTCTATTGAATACGTTCTTAGCAGGTCAATATTTTAAAATATTGGCTCAATTTAGATCTCCTCATGATTTTTGTTTTCTTTTCAGTTGGGTGTTATCCCTGACCCAGGGCAGTAAACCCTAAAGTTGGACACCTTTGTACCACTCTCCACGTAATGAAATGAAGCTAGTTGCTAGAATATGACATCATAGCCCCGCTCACAGCTTTACTGTATCGTAAGGAGGCCACATGGGAGCTGAGATTGAGGTCTGAATTGCCGCGGCTAATCAATTCCCTTTATCAACTTCTTTCACTGACCTCTGTACTTGTCGTTCCTTTGCTTTTACAGAGACCTACTTCAAAGAAATAAAATGTGCTGATTTGCACCTGTCAGTTGCAATCAGCATACATCATTTGCACAGGACTGCACAGTATGCCACCGTTTGTGATTTTTTTTTTTTTTTTACGAATGCACTTAACTATTCATAGAGCATGGCAATAATGTCAGTTTATAATAATAAAGATTATTGGGGTTGCACTCTAGGGTAATAAAGACACAGAAGGGTAACGTAGCACAGAACCGGACCTCCAAATTTCTAAATAACAAGAATAATTATATATATCTACAGACCCCGATCAGCCATAACGTGATGACCTAATGATGACCTAATTATGACATAACATAAGTCTAGTAGAGTCCATGGCTCGACGGGTCTGGGCTGTTTTGGTGGCAAAAAGGGGGACCTACACAACGTTAGGCAGGTGGTCATGTTATGGCTGATTGTTGTCATACACATTTGTTCTGATGAATATGCTTCATGAAAAACAATATCATCATTACATTTATTATTACTTTCTTGCATTTTGGAGTTTATATTGCATCTATTGAACCTTCTTCCTGTTCAAAACAATTGTGCTTGTCAATATGTACATCTGGAATTTTAAAATGTGTTGAGACTATAATAAGTTATCAACATTTGTTAAATTCCAAAGCTCATATTGTTTTTTTTTTCCAGGAATGGTCATTTTTCTGATATAAAGATTGCAGGATATATTGCAGATATATTAGACAGACCCGGACTCACCATCTGGCACACTGGGCAAATGCCCAGTTGGCTGCTAGCCTACGTTACCCCATACTCATCTGGTCTGCTACACCAGGAGCAGGTCGCGTGTTGAGGCGTGCAGCCGCCGGCTTAATATGTCCGCCTGACACATGAGCATAAAAATGTATTATGTGGCTGCGTATATCTCTAATAGCATACCTATGAATCCGTGAGCCATAGGTGCCAAACACTCTATTCTTCGCTAAAATTCTGTAAACAATTAGGCATGTAGTATTATATATTCCTTCCATCATTATAAATTAAAGATACTCAGTACTCCCCCTCCCTCTCTCTCTCTCGTAAGCAAAATGGCTGCATAATCTGTTTGCAAATCTGTTTACTAAAATGGTTGTGTAAGCGCTCTCCTAGGTTGTGAATGAATGAAAATCAGGCCTTTTGCCATTTTTACATGTCGTGGGCTTGCAATCTCCCTGCTGCTGGCGTCTCCATTGTGCCGTCCAGATTCCAAAGTGTTCCAGGCGCGTGTGGGCGTCCTGCGTAAAGCTTCACCCGCAACAAGGGCAGGAAATAATCGAGAACCACAGCAGTCGGAAATCCGAAGTAAAAATCATTCATCAGAATAAGGGGGGGGGGGAAGCAAGCAACTTTCTTGTCTCTGGCAACACAATCAAGGTTGTGCTGCTTTTTCATTTACTACCGCTCTGTGTCCCGTTCACAAACTATCCTATTATTTACTTATTTTAGTTAAGATTTTTAAGAAGATAAGAAATTACATTCTTTCCTTTTGTTCCGAAGAGATACCTGTTACTAGTTTATTCATATTGCAGTCACGATCTGCTATTTTAGCTGTGAACATAAAATGATTCTCTTTAAGCTTGTCCTTGGTTTCTCGTATTGATCTCACAAACAGTCTTTACCCAACACTTACTACGAGAATTCTTTGAATACTTTTCCATTTATCTTCAGCCGAGTAGCATATTAGGCAGTTATAAATGTTACAAATATAACATTTCCTATATAATTACAGTGTACGGCAAACATTGTAGAAGCCTCATGGTGATCGATTCTGGACAATGGTTTCTCCTTTTGTGTTTGATAGATTAGGGGATTCTTTGCCTTGACATATGATAAAGGATTGACTATAACTAAAATCCATTGTTCTTGGAGAAGACATAGGGTAGAAGATATTGGTGCAATCTGGGTTATTTTTCATTGCTAGTAATCCCTAAATCAATATTTATGGCAAAACACCTTTAATAAGGCAAAGCAGGTCCTTTGGCACGTGTTGTTTCTTGAAGTAGCTTTAAACCATAAAGGGAAAAACAGCCATCAACGGGAGGCTAGTTAATAGAACAGTTTTCTTTTAAAATTACATTACTTTTTTCACACTATATTATATTGTGTAATATTATTTTTATATGGCATGCACCCAAACAAAATGGCTGCCAATCACAGAGACTAGGACAGCTGGTTCAAGAGTGTCTACAATATGCAACAGCAGACAATATATTTTCTTTAAAATAACACTTGGTTTGTATGTTGCCGATGCTAAAGCACTGGCTTTTACGCAAATTCCAGGAAGTCTAACTAGACCCTGCAGCCACATAAAGAAACAGTGCTTCCATTGACTTTAATGGGAGTACTGTTGTGTTGCAGCCAGCAGTGTTGTGGAAAATGGGACCATGGAAGGAGCCGTGTGCTGCAGTTTCTGCTAAAATAATTGAAGAATGCATACTCCAGGTTGAAGTACTTTCAAAGTATCTTACATTGAACACTGTTGCTAAGTTTATTGTTCCCAAGTATTTCTCATTTAATTATTTCTGTAATACAACCACATTTAATCCTTCAAAGACTAGGGCTTTCTTACACTATATGACCAGAGTAATTGCTAGCTACGTCATCGGTCCTCTAGGGACATTTTTTCATGATGTACCTGGTTTGTCATTGATCACAAAGAGGTAAAGGCAGGGCTCGACAAATCCCAGGCGCCAGGGATTTGTGGCTGGTCTAAAGACCAGCAATTGCGTCCCAGCTGCCAGAGGCAGCTTCAGGGACAGGGGAGAGGGATTCTTCGGTCTCCACATGAGTGTGGAGACCAGCCCCAACACCCCCCTGCTGCCTGATCGCTCCCTGAGAGCAACAGTGCAGCGTTAACACCTTCAATGCCACAATTGTGTATGACACATTCGTGGCATTGCAGGGGTTAACATTTGTCCCCACAAGCTTGTGGGGACTAAATATCTGTCAATGCTGTTCTCCAATGGAACATCAGCATCGAAAGAGTTAAAAAAATGAAAAAAATTAATTAAAAAAACAAACAAACAGCACTGACCTAAAAGTCCAGGGTGCTTCCAGGTCAAATGCTGTGAGTTTAGTAAGTGGGCTGATGATGATCAGATCCCTCCTGACCAAGAGTTAGTTTAAAAAAATCCTGGCTCCTAACTTTTTTACCTGGTGCCTAGATTCACAACAAATTTGTCAAGCCCTGGGTAAAGGTATTTTTTTTCTGAAAATGCATAACTTTGCATTTGTCAGTATGGCATCTCATGTGTTGTTTGGCTTTCCAGTCCTCCAATTTCACATTGTGTCACCTGCCAACAGTGATTCAGAACCTTGAAGTACTCCACTGGCCTCTTGTGTCAAATTGGAGATTTTTTTCATTAATAACTCTCTGAATTCTCTCTCTCTCTCTCTCTTTTTAAAAAATCTAAATGAATCACATCCACTGAAAGACCCTGATCTACAGTGAAGTCCGGACATTTGGACACTGATATAAGTTTATTTTGTCTGCTTACCAAAATAAATTAATTAATGAATATGGGCTAACAGTCTCTCAGCTTTAATTTGAGGGTATTCACATCCAAATTGTAAAGAAAGGTTTAGGAATTACAGCTCTTTAATATGTAGCCCCTCTTTTTCAAGGGACCAAAGGTAATTGCGCAATTCACTTAAAAGCTGTTTCATTGACAAGTGTGGGCTATTCCCTCTTTACGTCTTCATCAATTAAGCAGGTACAAGGTCTGGAATGTGGCATTTACATTTGGACGTTGTTGCTGTGAACCCACTACATGTGGTCAAAAGAACCTCTCAATGCAAGTAAAACGAGGCATCCCTCTAGCCAAGTAAAGAATAATCTCCAGGAGTTAGGCATATCATTATCCAGGTTTACCATAAAGAGAAGACTTCAAGAGAGCAAATACAGAGTGTTCGCCACAAGGTGCAAATCATTCATAAGCCTCAAGAATAGAAAGGCCAGATTAGATGTTGCCAAAAAAACATCTAAAAAGGCCAGCCCGGTTCTGGAACATCATCTTTTGGACAGATAAAACTAATCTGTACCAGAATTATGGCAAAAAGTATGGAGAAGGCATACTTTTTTCTCATCTCTTCATACTGCATAATGCAATTAAGTCAGTCTGATGTCAAACCTGAAGATCCAGACAGGTGTCCTTTCTATTTGGTGTCTTCCCTTTTTAAGACATGAACTTGTCACTTAGGTTTAAAACCTGATTTCTTTCGTTAAACTACTTGTTCCAGTATTCCAGTCAATGTACCTGTGAAAACCTGAAGGAGTTGTGCAGCTTTTTCAGTTTGTGTAAAAATCTGAATCGTAATGGATCTCAGCTTCCTTCGTTACTCAGTAACCAAGATTGGTATATTGTATAGTACAGGCCATAAACAAGTTTGTGGGGAATGTTTTTTAACATGGTTTTGTGTTGGTTGTTTATCAACAGTAAGTTCATACACAGTGACCAAGGTTTGGGGAAATCCTTCCTATAGTTAAATGAAATGAGAGCCCTTGACCTTGGTTTCTGTTCAGCTATTTCTATATTTATAAGCTGATTAATGAATGTTTGAATAAGAGTGTTGATCACTTCTAATCAAGAATTGCCAAAACGCAGTTACTAGATAGATTCATCCTGTAAGAATGTAGGTGTTGTGATCCTTTAGGTGCTTTTAGTAAAAGTAGATAATCCACGTAGGATTGTGTCGGATAACATTTCAAAGACTACGTTATTCCATTTACTTTCCTCCACAAAAAGCACGCAGATTGACTAAAAGGTGCCTGGTTTCTAACGATATCACTTTGTTCATTTTATAAATGTCCTTTGTTAATGACAACTAATACTATAAAAATGCGACGTCAGCAGAAAAGCACACTGACGTCAGCAGGAAAGCTCACCGACGACAGCTGGTAGTCCTGGCCACATCCTGCAAGGGGGGCTCCAGGTAGCCGGAGCCAAAATGCAACTTTTGAATATATTTGTGCCCTGTGTCATGCTACTACAGTGTAGAATGAAAACAATTTTTGCAGGAAATGTATAGATCAAAATATGATTACATTTCAAACAAATGCCGACATTTTTGGAATTCAGGTATATTACGCTGGTAGATATATCATTAAAAGAACTGAAACCTTTACATTTTTCGACACTAACATACAGCACATTTTCTAAGCAATGTATTTAAAAAAATATATAAAAACACGCAAACTCAGTAACATGGAGGTCACAGGGGATAGTAGTTGCGCATAGACGAGAAGAAAGTCACAGTAGTATAATATGTGGCTGGCACCATGTGGCAAAGTGTTAAAGAATGGGTACTCGTGTTTTTTGGGGACTTTAGCAATTAGTCCCACAATACTTGCATTGTTCTTTCTTTCGTTCTCAAGATAAGGTGCACATGAAAAGTTGACTTTGCAACAGGAACAGTAGGTTTGCTTTGGCGATGACTAGGTTACCCTTCGCTTTAAGGTCAGAGGCCACCTGATAACGAGAATGCGGCCGGCGACTGAATATGCGAGGATGCACATTTCGTTTTTATGCTTATGTACTGTGCAGTGGTACATCCAGCTAGCTGCCGGACTCTGCTATACCTGATCTGCTGGGTGGGTTTGGGGCACTGTAGGCTAGTGTTCCTCCGAGCATTTGTCCAGTGAGCCAGATGGCCAGTCCGAACTTAATGGTTTTGTATAAACTACCAGGTCCCAAGAACAGGAAATTAAGATGGCTGCTCGCTCTGTATGCATGTACGGTGATTTTTTAATATGTATATTTAATATATATATTCTATAAAAGTAAAAAAAGGTAAGATATAGCATGTTCCCAAGAATTAGGTTGAGCATAATTGCTTCAGCCCTATTTAAAATATGAATGTGATAGTCTAATCAGTTGAACCAAACTGCTAGGACATAGAGAAAGGTCACTTTAATGTAATGGTAACATATACAGCGTATAAACAGATGTTACACAGCATATATTTTCATACACAGTTTGTTCTGTTTCGCTACAGATTTCAATGGGTCCCATTTAATGGCTGAAAAGCAGAATTGTATTATGAATACATGAGCTGTCAATCATATACGTAATTATCTTGTCAATTAAAGATGCTAACTGGCGTTAAGGCCCTTAAACACTAAATAAGATGGTTTGCATCTACAAGTGTCACATATAAGTGCACTGAAACTGTTTGCAATGAAGAACCATTTATTTTTATTTTATTAACGGTTACACGGCACATTAGGTTTGCTCTGTAGCCACTACTGGCTGATTGATGGCCACTGAAAAATGACCTTGTGTTCTGTCCACTGTGAGCAAAAGATTCAGAGGTAAATTAAGTCAACTAACAAAACACAAGATGCAATAAAGATTTGTTTCTGTGAGCTCATAGTCATTATAATTTCATAGTATATTATGCAATATGAAGGGTCAGTCCCAGTGAGCGTTTCCTGCAACAAGAGCTTGGTTGACCTGATTAACACATAGTACAATCAGTTAGAGGTCCTAAAGACAACAAAAATTACATTATTCATAGTACTGGGCCAGCTTAGCCCTTGTGCAGGTAGAAACCTGTCAGGGTTAGACCTTTATGCACATACCTCGGAAGTTCCACGATGTGACTAATGGAGCTCCCCTATTCGGGGGAGTGGTTTTGTGAGGGTGGGGACTATGATGTATGTGGGTGGGGCTATTGTCATATGTGGGTGGGGCTACCCATAAACTCCTTAAGTTTGTATGGGATGGGCCTAAATGCCACTCCCACAACCTGGAGCGTTGTGACCCAGAGAAGATTGCTTGGCAAAAACCAATCCGTAGCAGGAAAGTGCTCCCAATAAAATCAAAGGGAGCACTTTCTGCACATGTTCAAATAAACAGACCCTCGACGGCAGTGTTCACCAAGCCAGCACTAGTAGTAAGTATGTTATGTGCAAGGAGAAATAGCTGGAAGGGTACTGGAAGGGAGGATTCTGCAGAATTACTCCATACATTTGTCAGGGCTGACAAAAAAATAAATTGAAAAGGACCTCTAAGATGTTATATGCATTAAATTGCATATAATGGCTGAAGTCTCCCTTAAATGCAATGGCTGCAAGGTACTGAGGTCAGAAATCATTTAGTAGCGCCATAACACATCGAGGAAATCCTCATACACAGAATTTTTTTTTCACATCAAAATAAGAAAACTAACGTTTATTCCATGCATACAAAATCTATTCCAAAATTAAAAATTTACACTAATCACAAAAACACATTTTACTATGTACTGTAAATGAACCCTGTATGTTCCGTGGGAATAAAATCCCTGCAAACAGAACATTACATAAAAAGATAAAAAGACCTTAACGCTGATTACAGTCAATTCCAGAGGCTACCCCTCCTTTGAATATATATACAAAGCATAATTGTGACATCATGCATACTTCTTCACGCTCCTACTCCATCTGTTGATATGCCACTATACTTTGTAATTACACCTTAGTAAGAAGCAGGATAATAAGTAGTTGGTGACGCAGTAAACTTTCATTCACTTGAATAGAGCTTAATGTATAATTAACTGCATTATCTTGTTTACTTGAAGAAGAAATGTATGGAATTTCAAAGACCTGTATTTTTGGAGAAATACTACAGTTGTGTACATACAAAGGTGTCACCAATTACTAGCAAAAAATGCCTCCTTACTCATCGGATTCAAATGTTTGAATGTTAACAATATTTCAATCATTGATTTATGTCTTGTCCATGTCTAGAAAAAGACTCTAGGGTTAAGACCAGTCACCAACAGTAGAGGAACCATACAGGCCGTTCAATCGTTATTGTCTTCTGACAGTATGTATTAGGACCGCCATTGGCTGTACTGTCGACGACTGTCTCTTCCACCCACAACATAACTATGCAGGGCAGCAATGATAAATTCATTGAAAACATAAATAAGGTTTGCTATCAGTAGTGAACTATAGGGGTTTTTTTTTTTAAAAAAATGGCTCCTGACAAGTTGTGAAGATCCAGAGGGCAAATTGTTTACTACACCTTTGTTACCCACAGACTGCTACCAGGACTGATATATACTTGGGAGTTTAAGAGAGTGCAGAAGGCTATTTCCTCTCTCTCTGTGCCTTCCGACTGGGATCAGGCCCTTTCTAAACTATTTTGAACCGGCAAGATGAGACAAGAACATATCTGGGTCACGTTACCCTCTGTCTGGGTAATCCACTGTAACGCAACAAGGATACAAGCCCATAAATGAAACAAATATTTAGCCTACTTTTCCTGCATTTTGGTTTCTATGCATTGCTGTATGTTTTCAGGCTTTGCTTTGGGCTTCCACTGCCCTAGCACCCAGTCCCACCGCTATTAATCTGCTTCCTACTGATGTTTGATGCTTCGTTGCACCAGCGCCCTATGCGACCCCTGTAGGTCCAACCAACCAAGGATAGAGAAGCTTCTCCAACGGAGAGTTGAGTTACATACCATCAGGAAGGTAACGTGTGAGCTTCAGCCGATGTCAGCCTGCCTGCTTTTCCTGATTTAACGAGCATGCATTGTAGGGTAATTTGCACTTTGCTTTGGGTTTACTAATCAATATACAAAGAAACAACAGAGATTACATACAATTACTTAATTCATTTGCTTTAATGAGCTCGACTGTTGAAAATGCTGCGTAAGATGAAATGGCAACTTCTTCTTACGCTCTCCTTTTAAAGTTAACCCCTTAAGGACAATGGGCGGTCCCTAAACCCATTGAAAACAATGCATTTTGAGCCCGTACATGTACGGGCTTTGTCATTAAGGGGTTAATAGATGGTTATTTCTCTTGGTAGCTCCGGGGAGGTTTGATTTAATGCTTTAGTTAAGCCATTCGCAGAGGGAAACTTTCTGCGAGTCATCATTATCAATAATGCCCAGCTTTACGCTCATTGCGAGACTCTTTCTATGACCTCTGTACCGACCTTGACAGTACCTTGACGTTTGTACTTGAAGACGCCTAGCTGAATGTTGTGCGTGTGTGCAACTGATAGTATTATATATTTAGATTCTGCATTTGTTATGCATGGCTAGCATATGTGCCCTACTGACATCACCTTGAGTTTACCCACAGTGCAGTGGAATTCATGCCAGTTGCCACGGTAACCAGAATTTTCAGGAAGTGCGCTTCAGATGCTTTAGAAAATTGCAGTGAAATAACAGAGAACGAGAGAGAAGTTAAATGCAAACGGCAAAACTTCCTGTTATTTTCTCCTATGACGATTGTTCACAAGGAGAATTCTATTTTTGTTGGAATTGTATTGTTTGAAACGATTTACTGTAAATTGCTGCCCCTCCTTTGAAAGGGTTACACAGATAAGAATGGTGGAGACTGGATGAGGATGATGGGAAATGTAGTCCTATAATATGCAAAAAAACATTCTAGCGTCCTTTGTATGGAAATATCTTTAACGGCACTGTAACTAAAATGATTTCTTATAATATAAAACAAATAATCTGATGCTTGATTTTCTGTGGCAACACAGCAATTTGAAAATTATCACACTAAATGCGCTAACACGATTTGGTCACTAATTGCAGGATAGTTGCAATTCGAACTCTCTTAGATTTATTCACTAAAGTGAGAATCGCCAGGAAATTTGCAGGTGGTTACGGTTTCTATCCTCTATTCACTGTGCCTTATAAAGGACTTTCTGGCAAATTTCATTAAAATAGGGGCTAAGCTGCCAGTTCAAGAAGTGAGGCAACTCAAGACTAAGTGACCTCAATATGCTTTATAAAGGGACATCCAAGCTATTCTTGGAAGTTCACTTGGTTTGGCCCCTCATAGTTACCTGGGAACTATCCAGGTGAAGCCCTGTTTATCCAGGTCACACAGGTCTTTGTCTCTTCCAATACCTGCCCCATTTAACCGTACACTTTTATTGTATCTGGAGCTAGGCCTGTCTTTAATTATGGTGACCCCTGGTCCTTGGGCAGCTACCTCCTCCAGAACGCCAGGTCCAGTCAATGAGGTTTAACCATTCATTAAAGAAAGCAAAGTTTGAGAGTTGAAGGGGACCCTGACTCTGCTGAGCATGAAGAGTCATGCGTTAGAATTTATAACTTAACATCTGCTTGTACTTTGATCCTGGAATAGTGGAATCTAGATTTCTCCAAGGTGTTCTATTTGTCATATGAGATAATGATGTGACCACAAATTAATCCTCTGGGGCATATCTTGCTCAAAACATGTTTTCTCGTAAATACAGTTTCCTGAGCAAATTGGAAAGGCATAAGACTTAAGTGGTTTTTGCCATAGTCTGAGCACTCCAAATCAAATTCTCTGTGTCCTAAAAGCATGTTTAACTATATTTTCCACTCGAGGACGTGACTAGCCTGATAACTGTTCCAACTAAATGTAATAATTGATTTGCTAGCTAACACAGATGGGTTTTGTAGTCAAGAATATTTTGATTAACATTGTTTTTTTTGTACAAATCCATTTGAACAACCTCTATAATACACCTAGCACATGTGAAGTAGTACCAGACAGTATGTACAATCCATATGTATATTTTTTTGAAGGGAGTGTGTTAGTAATGGTGGTTCCATGTATTTATACATAGGAATGTACAGGAGATTAAAGTCAGTGGCCAATAAATCGCATGTGTGGGATCGGCTACACGAGTGGCATAAATTGTAAGTGGCACACAAAGGGGAGATCAGTCCTTACTGCCAGTCTGGGATTATATATATATCTATATATATATATATATATATATATATATAATGTATGTCTTTGGGGAAAAATGCCAGTATGACGCGGAAAGGACTAAATACAAGCGGCTGGGTGAAAAGCCTAAAATGCATGCATGAAGCGAACAGAGTATGTTGGGTGGCTATGTAGTGTTCATGGGATTCATTTTATTTGCAGAAGGAGTATTATGTATTATCAGGACCGTCTTCAAGACAGGACAAAAGGTGCAACTGCTACAGGCCAAGGCTTACCATAGAGACCATGGCAGTTGTCCCCAGGGCCCCTCGGCATCTGCTGTAGTCTGGTGGAGATCTATACATCGGCTAGCAGAGATTTCTCCAAATGCTTCCTCCCTTACATCTTGTGCGCTCCCTGCTGTTGGAGGGTGTGGGGATATGATGCCCTTTTAAAGCCCAGAGCATCACTTAGGTACAGTTTGGTGGGATGTCCCATGGGGAGAACTTGCCCAAAGTCCATTTATGTTTAAAGTATGTAAGCCTGTATGAGCTGGGCCCTCCTTACTTTTGGTTTCTGTAAGTCCAAATTGTTCTGTGACTTTATATCCTGTTTACCCATTGTACATATGATGGCGATATATAAATGAATTAATATGAAGAATAATAAAGAAGGTTGTTTGCATTATGAAGCTGGAAAGTTTTGATTGTAGGATGGCTGAGCTGGTGCTGATGCTTTGGTCATAAGGTAAGGTAACAATCTGTGCGAGTATGGTAATAGCGTCAGAGTTCTGTGGATGCGAACCTCCAATCTTTTATGAGTTTGGAAATGGTGGATTTTATAAAAAAGAACATATAAAAAGTTTACAATTGTGTTTTAAAAGCCTTCCAACACTAATTTTAAAGATTGTTTAAAGACAATAAAACACTAAAACTGTTGTGCTACCTCAAGGAAAGACCTAGGCATTTATACGTCAATCATTTCCTAACAAGCTAACAATGTACTAACATTATGTTGTAGCTTCGAGTTACCTGATTCCAAGCCTTGTGCTTTTCATCACCAGCCCACATATCCTTTCACTAATTGGCAATCTAGCAAAGAGGCAAACGCTTAAAAAAGAATACGTGCCGTGCTGATTCTGATAGAACCAGGCCAGTAAATAGCACAATGCGTGTCCGTGTTCCATTAGACTCCTGTTCTATTACCATTTTATATTAATTAATGAAGCAAAGTCTTGTTTAAAATGGTTCAGTTGTTTCTGAGTTCAAACTCATCATGCTAATGACATATATGGCACATGTAATGCCTTCTGAAGGGGAGAGCCCAATATGCAGGGTAAGGTACAGGGTTAATAATGGACAAACTGAGACAAGCCGAGGTCGGGGACACCAGAGAAACAGTAAAGCGGTAGAATAATCAGAGGTCAAGGGTCACAGAAAGGAACAAAAACGATAATACTATTCCAAGGTCAAGGTCAGGGGCAGTAGGGAAACATGAAAAAACCATAGACTATCTGAAGTCAGCAGCAAATATACAGGAAAATAAGAAAGAAACGCTAGGTACTACAGACAACAGGACACCAAGCAACGAGGAGAAGAAGAAGCTGCCTTTTAAATGTCCCTGGAGTTGTGGCTGAGAAGTCGGGTTGTCACCGGGGACATGTGTGGTGGCAGGGGTGGCAGTGAGAAGGAGGAAAGAGCAGCGTGCGTGCCAGAAGACATCCATATTGGATGCTGCTGAGGTAAATAGTGAGGACAAATCTCTGTGCACGTTCTGGAGAGGCACGATAAGCATGTTCCTGACAGCACATATGCTAACTTGATCATCCTTTATTGCAAGACTTGCACGAGTTCTAAAATAAACTTTAATTAAAACAATAATCAAGTTTCAGATTTAGGCAGGACGGGACTTTAAGGTTGGCGACCTCCTAATAACGTAAGCATGGCTGACGGCTGGATATGACAGGCTGCACTTTACCTTTTTATGCTCAGGTAGTATGTAGCCAGGCATATTTAGGTTGCGCATGGCGGCACCCAATCTGTTGCTGGAGCATACAGAGCGAAGTTGGGCATGAGTTTAGGCTAGTGGGTATCATGGAATAAGAAATAATCTGATCTCTATTTCAAGAGCATGTCTATAAGGAATAGCACAGAACCCTAAATTGTGCTTTTATGTTTAATTAATATTGAGTCCCCATTTTGCAGTAACTCCAATGCATTTTATTGCATGGAAATTATCACGTGCATAAAGCTAAAAATTTAGACCTCTGTCCCATTTAATTCCTTCCCTGCCTGCTTCTATTGAGCCTGTGAAGCACTAGTATGTATCATTCATGCACTTCCTCAGTAGCACTTCCACCATGAATCAGGAGGCGGACAATCTCATGTATGTTAGTTTTTTATTTCAGTTGGAGTTCTACTGAGCATGTGCAAGACATGTACTGACAAATGGCATGAAGGAGTTAAATGAGACAGAAGTCCAATAACTAGAAAAAGGCTGCACTAAGTTGCAGTGGAGTCCATGGACTCCACTGCACTTCACCTGGAAGCTCCGGTAGTTCCCAGGTAAGGAAATTACTTAATGTGGTAAGAAAGCAAGCAAATTCTGAAGCTGTCTTAGAATCCATTCTCCTTTCTTGTGTGTCTAACAAATACACAAAATAAAATACTCGCATACATATCAATGCAAAAATAAACATATATAATCCGCCATCAATTTGTCAACTCATAAAAAAAAGTGATTGTGCAGTTTTTCAGAATCATTTTTCACTGTAAAGGCAAACACTGTGTAGCTGTAACTATCCAATTATTCTGCAAGGAATAAAAGATGAAGGCAAATGAATAAATAAAAAAAATATGGAATTAAAAAATGAAAATGCCTCAAACAAAAAACGGAGGGAGTATAAAGGGAAAATACCGTACTAATTTAAGTGTAGGGGAAAGGGTTGTTTTAAACACTATCTTACTCAGCGACATGCTATGGCAGGTGCGGTGGGTGCATGACACCCAGGCTCTCCAATAATGAAGACACCCTGTGGGGTCATGTAATGGGGTCACTGCACATAAATTATATGACCCTGCAATAGTTGGGCAGCAGCGGCATGGCAGCTTGCATTGAATAAGCAAAGTAAGAGAGAGAAGGAGGGAGATGATGAGAGAGAGCGTATATGTATGCATCTATATATGTATGGTGTTGGAGAGTATGTGTGTGTGTTACTGTATGGTGTTAGCATGTACTGTATGTGTGTATGGATGTTAGTATATAGTGTTAGTGTAGGTGTGCGTCGCATTGTGAGGGAGACAAGGGAGAGCGTTGCTGTTCAAGTAAGATTCCATGATGGTGTGTGCATGTGGTTTAGTTAAAATTAATTCTATATATATAAAAAAATGTGTATGTGTGTATACAAGTATATGTATATATATATATATATAATATAGTATATATATATATATATATATATATATACCGGTATATAATATACACTCTTGCAACACATCTAATTTATATGTGCACAGATGCAATAGCGCAATGTTAGAAACTAGGAATTGTGACAAATTAAAATTACCATTAAGGATAAAGATTACCATCTATTAAGGATAAAATGTGGTAAACTAGACATTTTTTATGAGTAATACATAATTTAATTTATTTCCATGGCATTGCTTTTACTTTGTGATAGAAGCATGGTATGTTTTATCACAAATAACAGATGTAATATTTAATGGTACAAGGGCGCTGCTTTTTAATAGGACTGGCTTTTTCCGTGACAGGTTCTATGACTTAGCCGATGATTAGGCAGAATTAAGGTCCTCAGAGTGAGTTAAATTTCATTTAAAAGAAATAAATCCAGAGTATATTGAGCCCTTCCACATAAACACAAAAACATGAGCACCAGGAAGAATGCTTATCAGATAAAGAGACTTTTTTAAGTTGTGACATGCAATCAAAACTAATTTAGTGGTCGTCCATTGACCTTTTTGGCTTTGATTCTGCAATATTAGAAAAAAAACCCTCAACGCTTCTGATTCTTAACCGATGGTTTATGGTTATTAAGTATTAAGACCAATAAAGCAGTTAAACTATAACAGCATCTAGTGGATATTTGAGTTCCCAACAGACCAGCTGTAAAACACAAGCTTTTCTACGTTAGTAGAAAGAAAAGCGTGTCCTTCCAGTGGAGCGTACCAACGCAACATTTCATACAACAGAAACAATTTCATAGGCGAAATATGACTGGTAACTGTTTCTGCATTTTAATTAATTTGAAACTGAATAAATACATATTGTTGTAGTTTAGTAAAATATTAGTAAGCATTCTTTTTGGAATTTGTATGCAAATTAATCAACATATTTCTAATTATCTACAACATTACCTAGTATCTCCAACAACTCAATAGGGCTAAATATGGAATAAATTCCAAAATTCTGAGCAGTTTCCATGAAAACCAAATGAATTTTTCTTATAAATATGATACTGAGAGTTTAAAAAGTAAACATATTTTAGGTACTAACTTTACATATCTAATACACTTTCTTTGTACTTGCCATTGCCAAATCCGACACTACGTTTCTCCTGTATAAATCAGATTAAATATATTTTCAGTGGCTTTCAATCATTTTGGCTAACAGAATTTATTGATGAATAGTCAACAATGCAGACACATTCAGAAAATAATGGCTACTGCTTCAGCAAAAAAATAAACATTCTTTACAATCATTATTCCCATTGTGTAATGTGGCTCACTAAGAAAAAAGGTTTGCTGAGTTAGATCTATGGATTGTCGATTTACCACCCAACTGTTAAAGCAATAAAAGTTTATTGAAACACGGGAGAAAGAACAATAAGGTAAGACACTGTTTGTAAAACACAAGTACGGGTCTGAATTGTAGCTCTCCGTAATTGGCATCATAAATCTGGCAATACATTTTGCTAACGCTTGGGTTGAATAAGTCATCGAAGGTGTCCTTTAATGTGGCTCGTTCTTCACAAGGTATAGGTGAAAGCAACTCACCAGAACTTGGAAAATCGGTGAAAAACTTGGTGAATGTAGCTAACAATTCAATATTATTATATATTAATCAGTGTTAATGAGGCATGTCATGGGATGTACATATGGTTGGAATATGGTTGAGCCTCAATTGCATCCTTTGGAATATCGGTGTATTGACATACCCTCAATCCTCTACTGTGAATGGACATATTAATATGTTCTTAGTCACATATTAATTGATAATTCTTGTCTATTCTTGACCGTCCTCCTCCAAAACGTGACCCAGATCATAAACACCCAGTGTAAGCCTGCAATGGGATAAGTAGCTTTTCAGAGGATAGACATTACACCTCAGGTTTGTCTCAAGGTGGACTTACACATGATGCCTGGAGCTCTCCCTTCTCTGGAAGAGTAGCTTTGTTAAGGGGCAAGGTGGCTGCATATAAAGGTGGGATTAGCCCCAGACAGGGTTTAGTGGGTGAAAAGTGTCCAGGACGTGGGTGTAGCCAAACAAAAGGAGAAGCTGACCGAGGGAACACGGGATTCTCCCATAGATTCCAGGTCACATCCACAGTTTTCGCTGCTATAATGATCGAATATACAGGCTTCCATTGAAAGATCTATATTCCACTCAATGTCCCACTAATCAACATCATCATCATTTACATGGCTACATTTTAGGATCTACAAAGGGAATAATGTGAACTGCGAATAGGTTCCTGTGAGTATATATGGTGACCATATATGGTGCAGCCCGAATGGAATGTTTTATTTAGTGTCTCCATGGAAACTATTAAATGTGAATACTGTAAGATTAACATGTTGGACTATCTGTGCTGAGTTACCATGGAGACTAAAATGGGAAATTCAGCTCATCGTTCAATGGGGAAGGGGAGACACAGTATGGATTTGTGGGTTAGAATAACAATTTCAAAGTTTCAATGCTCATTTTGTATTAACCACCTAATGATTATAAAATATTTACAAGGATACATAGTTTAATTTCTTAATAAAGTCAATAAATAGCACTGTTTGCATGATCCTGTATATTTTGATGTCATCACAGTGTGGTAGCCTCTACCCATCTCTTCTATATCCTACCGAGTATCGTTGTCTTACTGTGTGGTCACAAACAAACACAAAACAACACAATTCTAGATCCTTGCTGTTCATTGCATTGATTATCTCATCTCGCTAGTTAATTTCAGAATCCTAGTTGCCACGGTAACATCAGCAGGTCCTTTATATAGCACCTCAGTCAATGACATCATCTTTAGAATTTTGTCTGCTTTGCAAGTTACCATTAGCTTCCAGGAACAAGTGAAAAGAGTGGCGTTGCAATCTGATCCGAGCCTTTAAGAAAATCAAAACATGTTCCTTCAAATGTGTAAATCTCTTTCCCTTTAGCGGCAGTTAAGTGATAAATCTTTCCGCATGAAGGTCACACTTACACCAATTTACTCCCAGATTTCACAGCTCCGGAATTAAATATTAACTGATATTCAGGTTGCAATTTAGGAAATGCAGTATGAATATTCATGATTGTATACAACACAGAGTGCAACTACAGGGTAAGTAGGAACACAAATCTATAGAATACCTCTGCTTTTGACTTGATAGTTAGCCTGTACTCCCGAGAGATTACTTTAGGTAGATATACCGACTGACAGTCATACAGCACACCTGATTCAGTAAACTTCAGACATGTTTTACTGTAGCATTCAGTGACATAAAAGTTTTGATCCTCACCCTTAATTATGGGCAGTACAATACAAAATGGGAGACTTAGTGGTAACAAAGTGGTTACCGGTTACTCATTCACCCTTATTTGTGCATTGGTGTTGGAGTATTTAAGAAAGCTAGTTCAGGGTAGAGACCAAGTGCCCCCCCATCAACCTCTTGACTGTGGAGTAAAAGTAGGTCCCTACTGCCTAGTGACTAAGCCATGCCTCAATTACAACCTACCAACTATTACATATGGACCAGAGCTTTAGGCACAATTGCATTATTATATATATATACATATATATATATACATATATATATACTGCATATATAATATATTACAATCCAGAGTTATATTACAAACAGAGTTACTTACACACACTGACTCTAGATTGTAAGCTTATTTGAGCAGGGCCCTCTTTGCCTGTTGTTTCTGTATGTCAGCTTGTGATATACTTATTGTAATGTCCTTTCTATCCTTTGTAAAGCGCCAAGGAATCAGATGGTGCTATATAAAACAATAAATAATAATAACATACATAATTAAACACACACTTCCTTAAACACACACACTAACATACTTACTTTAACGCATACACATGTCCTTAAACACACACATACACTTATTAAAGCCCTAAGGTATAATATTAAAAAGGAAGCAGATATGAATCTCTAAATGGGTTGTTGGCAAAACACGAATGTGAACTGGAACCATTGCCAGGCTGTCCCTAGGAACATATTGGTTGTTAACCTTGCATGACCTACCTAGAAATCATCATTGGCAGGAACACGGTAAATTTTTAGTTTGGCTACAAAGTGTCACAGAAGAGTACTAAAAACCATTATATTTCTGATGTGTCGGTATTTCAGCACTCAATGAACATTTCTTCTCAGAGGACACACAGATATATTTACACTTTTCAGTGCAGATGAGACAGCAGGACATTGTTCAGCCTTCTTGTTCTGACAATAATAACACCGGAGCTCTCATGCTCGGTTATAAACCTTACTTGGTATGAAAAAATAGCAACTTCAGAAGTCAGGATGAGCCAGCTAACATGAAAACCCAACACTGCTGGAGGTAGAATTCTGCCCCTACTTCTTTAACTTCCATCATTATGCAAATACCCTAAATTTAATTAGAAGCCCATTAAAGTAGTACATTTGTATCTATACTCCAAACAACCGTACTCTATATTTTCCATTAAAATCGGTTCAACTACCCATACTTGTCATTTTAAAAAAAAAAAAATTGTCTTTGTTTATATACCCTCTTATAACATAAGGAAATTCACTTGTCTAAGGTTTGAGCTCCTGCTAAAAGGTTAAGGGATATATTTGGTTGTGTATGTTCATCTATTTGTCATGAAATGGGAGGTAGTTCTATTACATATATTGCAATTACATTACATTATATTTATTTATAAAACGCCGGCCGATTCCGCATCACTGTTACATTCATTAGAACAATTTATAAACACATACAATAACACATACAATAACAAACTGGTGCAAAGGAGGAGGGCCCTGCGCTTGCGAGTTTACAATCTAGTCGGTGGTTGAGGGGAGTGAGACAATAGGAGAGGACTGCTTGGGTTGGGGTGTAGTGTAAGGAATAAAGAATAGAGAAATGTACATACAAAAGGACCTGAGGGGATGTAGTGTAAGGGATCTTTACGTCTCCCTTACACTCAGCAGTGCTATCTTTAATGTACGAGAAGATAACCAATAAACTTTGGGGGCTTTACAGCAGACAAAATCGACAGACTTTGTGATCCGTCAAATCATGTGATTTTGTGTAAATTTTTGACAATGTTGTTGTCAGTATACTATCCTAGATGTTAATGGTTTGTCTAAATACTCCATTAGCTTTAGATAATAATGACATCATTATTTAGAAAATGCATTATTAGGTGGTACTGACACAAATAAATCAACTGCTATCTCTATAGTTGCTTCCATACTCCATCTCCCTATAACGTTTTTTGCTATTATGCTGACCTTTCCATCCTCGGTTTGTTCTACAGTATTGAAAATGTAAATTGTCACATTTTACATCCTGTAAGATTTCATTCTCATCCCATAAAACGAAGGAGCACATAGACCATACTCGGATTAAATACCATGTAAGCAATTTAATGAGTAGGCTGTAAAGTGTATCTAGTACAAGCTGGAATGATGCATTGTAAAAGCATATTCACAACAAAGTAATTTCCCCCTAACAAAGCTTCTGAGATTCTCTTGTCATTCAGCCCCATTCTTTGCACCTTCTACATTCTGTTCCATTATATTCCCATCCTCCTTTCAACATGCTGTCATCTGTTCCATTTTGAAGAAACCTGCCCAATTATCCTATATATATATATATATATATATATATATATATATATATATATATACTATATATATATATATACCTACACCTATTACCCCTTCTCCCATTGGTCTCAAAGCTACAAAAACATTTGGTCTACAATTGCCTGACTTTTCTTTCTCTGCAATGTAGTGTCCATCCTCAACTTTCTATTGAGTAAGCCCTCACTAAAATGGCTTCCTTATCCACTTTGTTCTCCACACTATGGCTGCTTCTCGTTATTTATCCTCTTGGACCTCTCTGCGGCTTTTGAGACTGCTGGCACCATGCAAACCCTTCATTGCTATGGTATTTGTGACGCAATTTTCTCCAGGCCTCAATCCTGACCGTACTTTTAGCATTTCTTCTCTGGCTCTGTTTTGTCATCCCTTCCACTCTCCATTGGTATATCTAAGGGCTCAGTTCCGAGGGCTCAGTTCCGGGGTCTCTACTCTTCTCTATTAACACCTCCTCTCTCCATACACAAATCTCTCCTTTTGGATTAACTACCACCTGATCAGTCTTTCCATTTCATTTGTGGCCTCCTGTACTCTCTTCTAACACGTCTCGCAACCTGTCTCTCTGAAATTGCATAAAGGATAGCTTCCCACTAACTAATGCTCAATATCTCAAAGACTCAACTTGACAGAAACAAGAGGTAAGGAGGGAGTTGGGCTTATTACACAAGAGGTAGAGTGTAAATGTTAAAGATGGAACAGCCACACTGATATTGTCCAAAGACAGGAGAAGGACTAGGAAAGGTGAGCAGGAGGAAGGGTGTTAATACATAAGTTAATAGGCTTCCTTAAAAAGAGGAACCACTATGAAGAGAGGAAGTAAGAGTCAAGCATCCAGTTAGAGACAGAGGCAAGGCAGTTGGTTACAAGATCTAAGAGGGAGGGAAAGAGATCAAGAGAGGATAGGTAGATCTGAGTATCATTGGCATACAGGTGGTATTGAAAGCCAAAGGTTGAGGTATTGTAAAGTGAGAGCACAAAGGGTCCTAGAACTGAGCCTTGGGGCAAACTAATGGGGAGGGGAAGGGGAGGGGAGGGGAAGTGCTACTTGAGAGGGAGATGCTTGAAGGTCAAGTAGGATTAGCATTCAGTAGTGGCCCTTGGATTTAGCTGTGAGTTGGTTATTAGTAACATAATTAATGGCGGTCTTAGTAGAATGTTGAGCGTAAAATCCTGATTGAAGAGGGCCAAGTAAAGAGTTGGAGTCAAGAAACTTTATTGGTGTATACAATTTAGGAAGCTTGGAGGCAAGAGAAATCATAGAGCTGGGAAGGTAGTCGGAAGGGTCAATAGGGTCCAGCAAAGGCTTTTTCAAGATTATGGTAGCAGAGTTATGGTAGCATGCTTGAAGAAGGATAGAACAGATCTAGTGGAGAGGGAGCAGTTGAACATATGAGCTAGTGTAGTGACAAGAGACGTGTGTGGGAGGGTGCAGAGTCCGAGGGAGGGCAAGGGCAGCAGGAGAACTCTGCAGATACTTCATATGGGTAATAGGAACATAGCATACATTTATAGTGCAGAAAATAAGACATAGAATGAGACTTCCGCCAACTATGTTCAGCAGTGTGGGAACAGAGTGAAAGGTATCGGGTGAGTGTTGTAAAGAGTAGTAGTTGTGAGGGTGAAGTTATAGAGAGAGGCAGCAAGGTTAGGGCATTACATGTTTGAGATGGGAGAGGTAGTAAATAGCTTGAGAGGTTCTGAAGATTGGGGGAGCTAAGGTCTCTGGTTAGGCTAGGTTGTTGGCAGGAAAGGGAATGAGTAAGAGGCGAGGTAAGAGGGCAGAAGATAGGAAGTGGTGGTCAGAGAAGGGGAATTTGAGAAGTTAGTGAGAGAGCACATGCTAGAAAAAATAAGTTCCAGGGTGTGACCATGATCACGAGTAGTTAGTATGCCGTGTGAGATCAAAAAAGGAGGTAATGGATGTAATGCAAATAGCGTATTTGCTCGATTATAAGACGAGGTTTTTCCCAGAGCAAATGCTCTGAAAAATACCCCTCGTCTTATAATCGGGGTCGTCTTATAATCAGACCTCAAATAGGATATACAGACTGCTGATTTTGCTGATACATACGGACACCTGTACCAATTGATTTCACGAAGAAGCCCAAGGGCGAAACGCGTAGAAAAAGACTCAATTGGACTTTAACCAATGCCTGTATATGCATTTTATGCATGAAAAAACTATTTTCACTGAAGAATATTAAAGCCTTTTTACAGTCCATGTTGATGGGTTGGATTTGCCTCTTTCACTTGTGAGTGCAATATATCACTTAGTCACCAATATTGGAATTACCATCTACACTATATTGTGCTGTTTTTTTTGTTTTTTTTCCCCCTATATATGTTCCTGTGCCCCATACATTTCTGGTTTGTCTGACTAGGAGACTAAGATCCAGATCCCCCGCAGCGATGCAGGGGACCTGGATCCTCCTGTGTTATGCCCCCCCCCCAACTTAACGGTGCTTCTGAGTCCCCGGTGCTTAGTCCGGGCAACGTGTAGAGCTCTACGTGATTTGCGTAGACAACTTCCGCTGCAACTTCCTCCAGGCATTTCTGGAGGCAGAGTACTCTGTGAAATGCCTTTTAACCCCCTTAACGCCACTCTGCCTCCAGAAATGCCTTTTAACCCTCTATACGCCCCTCTGCCTCCTGAAATGACTTATACCTCCCTATATGCCACTCTGCCCCATAATATGCCTTTTAACCCCCTAAATGCCAGAGTGGCATATAGGGGTATAAGGCAATTCTGGAGGCAGAGTGGCACATAGGGGGTCAAAAGGCATATCATGGGGCACAGTGGCATATAGAGGGTTAAAAGGCGTATCATGGGGCACAGTGCATTTAGGGTTAAAAGGCATATCATGGGGCACAGTGGCATATATGGGGTATAAGGCATTTCTGGGACAGAGTGGCAAGCCTGGGGGCAGATGTGCATAACTGGGGGGGCAGGTTGAAAAAAAAGAAAATAAAAACAAAATATTTTACTCAATCGTAGCTTTTATTAACAAACAATTGTTCAGATAGTTTACATGAATTAACATTTACTGGTAAAACTTTTTTCCTATAGGGTCGTCTTATATTCAGGCTATTTTTCATTACTTAGTCAGATTTGGGGGGTCGTCTTATAATCAGGGTGAAGTAGTTACAGTGGTTTGTAACAGTCTAAACAAGAGTGAGAAAGTTAAGCTATTTCAAGCATCCTACACTTTCAGAGAAGCCATGCAAAGTATGTTATGTATATTAAGGGCCCCTGAATTCCCTGTTCTGTTCTGATCACTTGGGCTATGTTTAAAAGATGTAACTTTTAAAATAAAATCTGAAATGCATTGACTTACCGGTGTTGTAATGCTAACATTTTGGCAGCTGCATCAATCATATGCGTTTAGTGACTTTAGTGACTTTTTTTTTAAATCACTGCTTGGTTTGTATATGATATTAAACAATTATATATTTAAGATCACTTAGCTTTGATCAATAACACAGAACAATATGGAATTGTACTGATAGTTCCTTCTATTACCTCATTTCTGCAAAGTTTACTCTTCTTAAAGTAACAATACCGTTTTTGTATTCTTAATATTATTATTTTATATAATGTACACAACCTCAGCTTTTTTTCAGCTCCGTTTCTCCAATTAAGCAGTAGTCTTTGATATGGGTTAGTGCTACTTAGTTACAGTAGTTGCTTGTATGTTACTGGCCCATCTCTGTGATAAAGAGCGGGTGCCGTTCGAAACGCGTCCAGATTTTGGGTCTACGGTGCACTCAGGTGTGAACTATGTTTTTTAATATTAAAGTAAAATAAAAGCTGAAAGTTTTTTCATTCAAGTGCTGGATCGACCTCTTCTTTTTCTTTGTTACTGGCCCATGCCATTGTAAAACAAAAACAAGGGTTAAAGAATTAATAACTTTTGGATAAATATATCTGCCCCTTTAGCAGCTCTCCTGTGCCACCTGTACCCCCTAAACAGCCTGCCTGCGCCACTTCTGCTCTTTAACAGCCTGTCTGCTCCACCTCTGCCTCCCCAAACAGCCTGCCTGTCCTCATTCACCCATTCACTCTCTTGAACCCGCTTATCTCTCTTGAAGATTTCAATGGTCCGGGCTGGCTGAGCATCACAGTGTGTGAGCTCCACAGAGGTAAGCTTCTGACCCGCGTTAAGTGGCCGCATAGACATCTGCTCCGCCGGCCCACCCCCCTGATGAGTGGCACCCGGGGCGGACCACCCCCTGAATGGCTAGATTTGTTTGTTTCTATTTACAATAAGGCACCTTACACACTTTTCAGGTACAGCGGCAGGTTCATGTACATTGAGCCTATAATACAGTATATGTATATAAGCTACTGTTCTAGCTCACCTTGTGGTATCTATATTTGAAACATACAGAGGCAATTATGTGTTTTATTACTAGAAAATAGCAAATTTCCTTGTTGGTTTATTCATACTTGTTTTTCCATTCTCGCACAGAGAGATAATGTAAGCTGAGTACAATTAGTTGTAACTTTGGTCATCGGCGAAACATAAAAAAAAATCAAATTCTTTTGTCACAAATGTAAACACGTACATAATCAACAACTTTTTAAAATCACATTCATTCAAATCAATTTAGAAGGCTATTGAAAAAAGAAAAACTTTACTTGAGAGACAAATAAATGGGCATCGTAAAAGCAAAGTAAGTATCTAAAGAAACTTGTCCTTCCCCTTCTGACTTCTCACCTTCTCCTCTAACTCTCCTCACTGACAGCATCCTACTACATGAAGTTCAACATCTCCGTTGTTAACGGCTTCACTGTTGTCCTAATACCATAATCCACCACTAACCAGGCCTTGAGAAAATATAAATTACAAAAGGGATTGATATAATTACTTTTGTGGAACTCTAGAATGAAGATAAATCATGAAATAGTTTACACATTTTTTATAATAATAATTACAATAATTACGCAGGAGACTCCAAATAAACTTCTACTAGCTGTCCTCACAAGGTCCATAATATTATAACTGATATTTCTGACACATTTCCCTTATAGTTTAAACTATATTTTCCCTCATCCACCATTGTAGCTGCATCTCCATCTTCTCCCTTTTATTACTCAACGTCTTAAAGTAGACGGACGTCTTCCTGCCCTTCTCCATGAATATTGGCCAAAACCTATAATTACCTTCCTATAAGTGTCTTTTCTTCTTTGCCTATATATTGCCGAAAAAGCCATAGCCATCCCCATCTGGGATATCCATGAAGCTGAAACAAATTCAAGTTTCATTTCATGTTTTGTGTTGAAATATGAGTCTGTTACACAGCTGGTGGCAGGAGTTAACTCTTGAATAAGTCTTCATTTTTAATTGTGTAATTTATTGATACTCTGCCTAACAGTATTCAGAATTGACTCTGGCTTTCATGTATTTGCATCAACGTCCATGGTGGACATTGATAAAAATCCACGTAGTTCATTTCAGATAAGAGAACACAAAAAATTAAAGTGTTTTTAGTGTCTTAAAGCAGTAATTCCCTCTAATTTGAAACAAAAAAAACCTGACATAAAACATCTCTGTAAAGATCAAATTATATTATTAGTCAATATTTTTAAGGGTTCAAAGCTGAAATTGTAAATCAAAAATTAAACGCAGTGGTGCATGTTCACTTTAAGCTTTATTACCTTCCACATCAGTGCTCTTCAGTGTTCTAGAGGTTTTAGCCCACAAGGCTTCCCCTCCTTGAGTCTTTCAGTTCCTTGGAATGTAAATTGGCTTTTTATGATTTGCAGACGGTGATAGTGAGAATGCCCTTCATCACCCTGATCATTTCATATGTACTGTATAACAAGCAGCATGGGCTTCAGTAAGACAGGTTCTTATTAAACCGGCAGAGAAAGTCTAGCGATACATAGGTTCAATGTATGGCCTAGGCACAATATACAGTGCCTTCATTTGGTAGATGTCATTTTATTTATTTTACACTATTAAATTAAAACCTTGTATCATTAGCAAGCTGTAGGAACGGTGGCCCAGCTTTA
The DNA here is from genome assembly GCA_009364415.1 of Spea multiplicata. Classification (NCBI taxonomy): domain Eukaryota; kingdom Metazoa; phylum Chordata; class Amphibia; order Anura; family Pelobatidae; genus Spea; species Spea multiplicata. Next base: position 56,318 of record VKOC01014680.1, read on the forward strand.
ACACCAACTGTATTACTTATGACACCAAGGGGGCTTAAGATAGTAGCTCTAACATATACTACCGTAATTGCTCGATTATAAGACGACCCTAATTATAAGACGACCCCCCAAAATCTGAATATTAACTTAGGAAAAAAAAGAAAAAGCCTGAATATAAGACGACCCCAAAGGAAAAAAGTTTTACCAGTAAATGTTAATTCATGTAAACTATTTTTTTTAATAAAAGCTATGATTGAGAAAAATATTTTTTTTGTTTTTATTTCCTTGTATTTTCCAACCTGTCCCCCAGTTATGCACCAGGCTTGCCACTCCAATAT